>CAKAKR010059839.1:65750-95479 GCA_916700685.1 Adelosebastes latens
ATACCCTGCTTTATGGTCTATTTGACTCTAAATGGGACCATAATTTACTAAATGAACATCATGCTGTACTGAAGAAGACTTGAAACTAGCGATTGAGACCATAAACTCATGTTTACAATGTTTACTGAGGTAATAAATCAAGTGAGAAGTAGGGTCATTTTCGGGTAGACTTCTATACAATCAGACTTCTTTTTGCAATGAGAGGAGTCGCCCCCTGCTGGCTATTAGAAAGAATGCAAGTTTAAGGCACTTCAGCATTGGCTTCACTTCTCAGACCCGGAGTTGCCCACTAATATTTTCCCAAAATGTTTAAACTATTCCTTTGAGTATATCAATCCTTAATCCTTAATTTGATTAAATGGATTAATTAGACTGATTAAAGGTATTTTTGAGGACAACACTTGTTTTTAGTCTCATCGCGGTATCTCAGAGGAACCATGAAATTCTTGTATGTACTGTACGTATGTTACTTTAGGTGTTTTAGACAGCATTGTTGGTGGGGTTTTTTGTACGTTACCCTAAAAAAGTTTTCATGTTGTTGATGCACGCCGACTGTCTTTCAAATAATAATATCTGCTAGACTCAGCATCTTACTGCTGCTGCTCCTGTGTCTGGCTGTTTACTTCTTAAATTTGTGTTAGATGGAGCCGTTACAGATGAATAAGACACAATCCAGGGCAGATCCAGACCAATAACACAAAATATGAATATATCTTAATATCTAGACTACGTATTAGGTCTGAAGAGATGCATTTGATCTTACTATGTCTGAAGTGTCATTTTGCTTGTAGAGGGGGTAACCATCACAGGACAATTCCTGGCCATAGTTGCCTTTCATCCCAGTAAAGCTGCATTAACAAGGGGCCAGACCTGCTCCTCTCTCTGGATCAAGGACCTGCAGAGCCGTAAAGACAACATTGATTGGCTGCTCAGGTCTAGTAGACATAAGACAGGATTACTGAGGAACAAGTGTCAGAGCTCATAACCTTCCTCATAAAGGCTCCATTAGCTCCTGCACTACAGTAGCTTTATAGCTGCACTGAAAGGAACATCGACAGTAAACTGACACCTACACTGTGTGTGTGTGTGTGTGTGACAGGACGTCTGAACAGTGCATATGTGACTGCTGGTTAAACAGATAACGCTTTGCAAAATAAAATAAAAATAAACTATTTAGAAAAATCACATTAGATCTGCAGCGTTTTCCACACGCTGAAGGTCATTTAATTTCTATTATGAAAACAGCAGGTTGCCATTTTCCTCAGCCACAGCAGGATTAAACTGCCACAACTAAATGCAGAGATCATTTGTCAGTGCGGCTGGTCCCTGAGAGGAGGGCGGATCTGTCAATGAGACACTCCTTCCTGTCCCTAATAAGTGATTAGACTCATCAAAGTGGTGAGTCAGCAAATTAAGCTGAGAAGATGCACAATTTTCTTGAGTCTGTGTTAGTTATTAGTGCGGTGGTGATTCTACACAGAAGAGGTTTCTTGCTCTTCTCAGTGCAAAGTGGACGTGCAGCATAGTGGCTGAAAATAAAAGAAGCAGCTCTGAGCGCTACAGCCGCTGTTTGTTGGTCGTGTCAAGAATGTAAAAAGCACAAATTGTGAAACTCTCGCGAGATGTTTAGGTTAGGATAGGTCAGTGGTTCACAACCTTTTTCCTTAGGGGACACCTTTTCTATCATAAACGTAAACTGACGACCCCTGACTAAGTGACATATTTTATGGATATTTCATATAATATTCAAAGCATAACAACAACAGTACAGAACAACTGATAAACTGATTAAACCAAATAGTGAACGCAATAACTGCAGGACGTTCTTATAAAACCATTTGGATGAATTTTGAGCAGATTATTTCCTGTGAATGTTGCATCAGAGATGAGTTTTCCTGTTATTTTTAGGGACTTTTACTACAATTCTCTGTAACGTGTATATATATATATTTTTTTTTTTTAACTTTTTAACAATCATACATACTTAATAGGCTTCTTTTTTGACAAATTCTGTGTTTTCTTCTCTCTGACGCTTGGCCATCGTTCTGTTAACTCTTTGGTTATTTTAATGGCATACTTTTCTAATGCAGGATGAGGCTGTTTAGCAGAGAGGGAAGGCTCTGTGAATATAACTTGTTCAGGTCTTCGCCGTGTACTTATCCTGTGAGATTTGATTTTTTTAAGTTTATATTTTAAATAATAAACAATTACTTTCATTTAGTTTTCTTCACAGAAATGAATGAAATGCTGAAATATAAGCCAACTGTATATATTTTTTAAAAAGTTGTCTTACACCCCTTAAATTCAAGAAGGCCTCGCGACCCCGCGTGAAGCTTTGGCGACCCCCAGGTTGGGAACCAGTGGGATAGGTCGTCAGGCAGCGAGAGTTTTAGCAAGTTTTCCCAATTTGAGGGTTACTTTCTGGACACGACTGTTTGTTCTGTAGGTCCAGGTAGCGTCCCTTATATATTACACATAAAGAGTCAACAGTCATGCTACTGTAGCAACTCTGCAGTGTTTTGAGCTAAATGCTAACATCATAATGCTAACATGCTTGTAATAGTCAGGCTAATGTGCTGATGTTCAGCATGTAAAATGTTTACCATGTTCACCATCTTAGTTTAGCATTTAGCATTGCAAATTTGGATTTGTGTGTACCAAATTTCATGGCAATCTATTTAATAGTTGTTGAGACATTTAACTCACATACATCAACCTCATGACGACACAACAGGGAAAGTCAGAGGACCACCAAAGTCATAAGAATTCATCCTCTGGGAACAATGAACATCTGTACAAAAAAATCATGGCAATCCATCCAATGAAGGCTGAGATATTTCAGTCTGGACCAAAGTGGTGGATGGACCTAACTGCCTCTGTGTGCTCTTATTGGTGCTGAATTATTCCGTTGTAAACCTCATTAAACAGGGCTTTTCTTTATGGTTATGAGTATTGCAGTCTGTACTGCAGTTTGTATGCATGTAAGAGCATATTTAAATCCCTGTATGACTATCACTCTGTGAGGTCTTGTCACTGTATCAGCATCATCTCACCTCAGAGGAAGCTAATTTACTCGGGCAGCAAATTGGCTTCAAAGAAATCAAACAAACACGTGTCAGTTCACAAACAGACACACGTAAAAACATACTCACCAGGGGGACAGTGGACTGGTCTAACTTGAGGCTGCAGGAACAAATAGGGGGAAGAAACACATTAAGGTCACAGTGGGGTCAACAATCCACCACACCAGGAAGAGAACCCCCTCTTCAGACAGGAGATCCACAAAGTCCCAAACTACCTATTCTCCTGCCTGAAAGAGGAAACAAGTGAGGCACAAATTAAGCCAAATATCTAATGAAGATGTTTATCTGTTTTTTGATTTGTGGTCAAGTTGCAGTTCTAGCTCTTATTAATCAAACTACTGGCAACTATTTCAGGTCCCACATGGTTCCTGTGGACCAGGACAAGAGGTGGAAGTCAGAGTCAGACAATTGCCTATGTCACATGTCAAAACATGTAAAGTAACTTAATCCACTCATTGAAATATTGTCCTTTGTAACCTAAGACTACATGTCTGAATTTACTTTATTGGTGTAATTGATCCTTCTATCAGTAGGAATCTGGCGATACGTATCATGATACAGGGGTTACGATTCGATATATGGCGATATATTAGGATACTGTAAGCAAGGCGATGTTGCGATATTTAAATCTAATTTTAGGAAAACTGTCATAGTATAAAACACACCGCCATATGCATAACATATGAGTAAAAACAAGTAATTTTTGAATGCAATCATAACAGTGGGATCTGCATTTGCATTTATCACAGTCCCTGTAACATCCAACAATCTGAGCCACGGTCTGCCACGAATATTTGCATGTAAATTATTCATTTAAAATCGCTAGTGTTTTTTATAATCTGTACAATATCACAAAACATAATATCACGATATTCAATATTTTCTTACACCCCTAGCTATCAGGCACAAGACTCAGATGCTCTGCCAGTAGGAGGCGACTGTTGAATCGACATTAATTACAACCTGTGACATTCAGAATCACATCACATAGTTAAAGACAGCTTTACAGTCAGTCTAATTGCTGTGATGTGCAATAAGGTTATATTGGTAACAGTACGAGACTCTGAGAAGTTATTAAATCACCTTCTACCGTTATAAATTCCCTTTGCACATCACACAGTGCTCTTTTAAAAAGGTATTCACCAGCCGCATTGTGATATATCACCACAGAAGACCTCGGCCTTTGAGTTTGTGGCATGTAGCTGAAGATAAATGTGTGTCCTCTCCAGCATTAGTTATCCCACTTCCATTATTTGGATGTCACTGTTATTACACTGAGAGGAGCTGAAATCATTCAAACTGCCTTAACTGGACTTAGGAACTGAAAGTTTGAGACTCACCAGCTCATGTATGCAGAGGAACTGGAACTGGCACAGATCTGTTGGAGGACAGAGGGAGGAGGTGATGCAGAACACCAGGATGTGTCTGTTGGGCACCGGGGAGCAGCACTCATTTAACAGAAAGACATTTCTGACACTGAATGCACTCACTCACAACTTCACCTGCTGCCATGACTTAACACAGTTTGACAAATGAGAGACAATACTGATTCTTTTTACACTTGTATGAAAAAAAGGCAAATCTTTAGTAGTATTGGTAATTCAAGCACTCAGGTGGAATTATTTAGAGAAAAAACAAATGACAATTTTGCTGCTTTTCTTTCTCTTATGTGTGAATAAACTGAATATCTTTGGGTTTTGAAATTGTTGGAAGGAGAAACTAAGACATTTGAAGACATCATCTTGGACTCTGGAAAACTGTGATGGACATTTTTCATTATTTTAGGACATTTTACAGATGTTACAATTGATCATTTAATGGGCAAAAAAAACAGCAGATTAATCGATAATGAAAATAATTGCAGCACTAGATTGATGATGATGCTAGATCACAGCAGTACACAGCCAGACTGGTCACTACGGCTGTGTATTGGCAAGAATCTGGTGATATGATACGTATCACGATACAGGGGTAACGATTCAATATATTGCGATATATTGCGATACTGTAAGCAAGGCAATATATTACGATTTTTTTCTAATCTAATTTTTAGGAAAACTGGTATAAAGACACCATATGTATAAAATCTGAGTTAAAAAAAAGTGACTATGTGAAATGGCTACTATGGGGACTAACATCATTACACATTAATACAATTGGGCTCACTGGATTCACAAGAGTCTCAGCTTTACAGTGATACCCAATTTATGTAATTCAAGACTGTTTAGGGACCCCAGTATGCAGAAATATTCAAATACACTAAGGTCACTTGCTCAGATTTTCTCAACATGGAGGTGTACAGCTCCATCTGATGGACATTTTCATACTGCAGCTCAATGTCCAAACAGGCAAGACCACCTCATTTCATGCCCTCTTGACATTACACAATTACTTCATAAGGTGGAGGCTTTATATATATATATATATATGTAAGAACTGAGACAACTTGAACTAAAATTAACAGAGTTTTTCACAATGAAAAAAAAAATAAGTCAGAACAATGTCAATTCATGATATTTATTAAATTCTAAATCTCTAAAGAGCTGAAAAGTTGTGTTCTGTTGTTTCTTTGCTTTCCTTTAAAAAAAAGGAAAGAACAGTATTCACACTCCCAATATGAACCAACTACACAGTGAACATGATATTTTAGAGATCAGGTAGTCTTCCTGTAGAAGGACAGCATGTCGTCCAGACTCTGTGCAGGCTGCTGGGCCTGGCTGAGGTCTATAGGCTGAGACTGCTGCTGAGGTGGATACTGAGGTGGATACTGAGGTGGATACTGGTGAGGATACTGGGGGGAATACTGGTGAGTATACTGGGGGGAATACTGGGGGGGATACTGGGGGGGATACTGGGGGGGATACTGGGGGGGATATTGGGGTGGATACTGGGGTGAATACTGGTTTGAGTACTGTGGGGCAAACGGAGGAAGCAGGTGAGGTTGTCCAGCAAACTGAGAAGGAGGAAACGGAGGATAAAATGGAGCAGTGGGATACTCGGGATTAAAAGAAGCAGCAGACACAGGAGCTGAATCTGCTGGTTGATCTGAAGGAGATGACTGCGATGCAGTCTCTGGTTGTGAAGGAGGTGGAGGATTTTGTTGAGATGGAGGATTTTGAGGAGGTGGAGGATTTTGTTGACGTGGAGGATTTTGTTGAGGTGGGGGATTTTGTTGAGGTGGAGGATTTTGTTGAGGGTGAGGAGGTGAAGGAGGAGTTTTGGGCTGAGATTGTGGTTCCTCTTTGCTCTCAGAGATTCCTCCTGGGCCTTTGGTCCACTTGAAAGACATCTTGGATTGGATTGGAGTTTTATTCTTCCACGGTCTTTCTCTCTTCCCCTCTGCAAAGTACGCAGAGGGAGGTGCGAATTCTGTCTCCCGCTCTTCGCGACGCCGACTTGTCCACTCACTAAACATGAAGTCTGGAAGAAACAGTGAAAAGGTGGCGTTAGAGAAGTCAAATATTTGACAACGTACAGAAATAGTAACTTTAATCTTGAAAAATCCATAACCACAGGCACAAGCACAATTATTTATGGCATACATAATTCAGTTTGAATTCTTCTCTCATCCATGACACATTTCAGTATAGACATCTAAACACAACTCCGTAAAACAAAAGGACCATAAAAAGGGAGATTAGAGAGAGATTAATATCTATACCTCTAACTATATAACCCATAACTTTACATTCCACCAGCAAATATATTGGGAACAAGGGGAGACACACCAGGTGAATAGGGTAAAAAAATAACTAACAGATCTCACCATGAAACTTTTCCCAGTTTATTAATTACATTAAGACAATTGTTTTTTTTTATTACAAGTTTTCAGAAAGTGTATGTGTAAATATGAAAACCAGGCATTATCTTATCAAATTTGTGCTAATTTACATACATCTGCGGAACAGAAATGTGAACATTGGATAAAGCCAGGTTCAAAATTATTGTTTCATTTTGTTGACATATTAGAATCAAAGGTTTTTAAAGAGGGAATTTTGGATATCTCTTTTTATCACTCCATAAATCAGAAAATACTGTCAAAGCCATAAATGTTTTAAGAATATAATGTTCTATAAATCAGGCTATGAATGGTATATGAACAAACTCCTCTGTAAAAACCTTCAGAATATAGAGAGGAATGAAACTGGAAGTGTGTGTAAGTGCTACTGAAGTGGAGATTTCTGGCTCAGAGTGAGAAAAACTAATTTTGAGGAAAACAGCCTTTACAAATATGTATTGTAAAATCCCATATGTTTTGCAAGACACTACAGGTGAATATGGTAAAATGTTTAACTAATAGATATTACCAGGTTCACCAGGTCTATTGAAGTAATGCAACTGGTAAAGGCGGTTGTAAATTATTTGAAGTGCCTGACTACAGTTTTGCAACAGGCCCTTTTTACAGCAGACACTTTGACTTGTCATAGTAGGAAAAGCACAGGTGTTACTAATTCTATTCAAGTGTCCCAGTGAACCATGACAGTGTGACAGTGAGCCAGCATGCACAATACCATGACCCTTAAACTGAAGCCGCTAAATGCAATTCAGCCATCATCATTTTTGTATTTTCAGTTTTTTTCTGACTTTTGCAGCACTGCTTTTCCATCCAAGAAAAATGGCAGAAAAGTACATGCCCTACGTTTGCCGGACACACACATTTTTTCCCCAACATACTTTCATCGTAGTCATGATGTAAGGAGATGAATTTTTAATTTTTAATATGGCCTTTACATAATAAGGCTTACCTTTGCCTCTGTCCCATTCTCTGACATGAGGAACTCCTGGTTTGGTGTCCTTCCTTTCCTGGATCTCCACTACCACCTTCTTCACTGTGCTGACCTCTGGGGGGTCCTCTGGTGGAGGCGGGGGTCCTATTAATTCATCTTCATCCTCCCCTCCTAGGACAAACAATTTACAACAATACCGCATTAACATTTGTGTGGTACTTTAACCGCAGCGTGCAAACAGACTTTATATGCAAACAACTCCAGTTCTATAATATCAAACAGAGGTCATGGCTGCATTTGACGTGGTTGTGGATTCTAACCTTCATTCTCCTCGTCCTCAGTGCCATCCAGCTTGGCCTTCTTCGTCTTCCTCTGCCTTACCTTGGCCAGTCGGGCCTGCAGGATGCCCTGCCTCTTGTCCTTGAGTTGTTCCCTCTTAGTGCGCTGCTCTGTTGTCTGAAGGACAGGACGGATGTAAAAGAGAAATAAAGACTGAGCAAACACTGAAAGGGACATTAATCATGTGTTTAGACTCAAAATAGATTTTTTTTTTCATCAAATATAACAATTGAACAAGGACTTTAAGTGTGTAGCAGCACTGCCAAAGCTGGGGACAGTAACGATGTACTGAGCAAAACTCGGTAAACAACAAAGTCGTAACAAGGAGGCTATGGACAACATATTTGTGATTGGTTATCAAGGGAACTTTTAAAATGCATACACTTGAGATAATATTTCTGTGTCTGTACATCTGTCCAGAGATCAGCAGCTCACCTGGTCTCTCAGCATGTCCAGAGTTTCTCTCTGCTTTCTACGCTGCTCTTCATCCTGAGCGAACGCAAAGTAACCCGTGCCGAGATCCCGAGCCTCTGAAATGAACAAACACACAAAGTTCTTTCTACAGCATAAGACTTACAGACCAAACCTCTTCATTTTAAATGTGTGCAGGAACGTTTTAGAAAGGCTTTAACAGTAACCTTGTCCCCTGATATCCTCGTAGTGGAGCGGCCCAACAGGCCTCTTCATAGCCTCCTCTTCCTCCCTCTCCCACTCCTGCCTCTGTAGCTCTCGACGCATGTCCTCCGAGAGTAAGTCCTTCTCATCTGAGGAGTTTCTACATGGAATAGTCATTTGTCAGCTTGACACCAACGTCCAGAAACCATCACCTGTGCCTTTGCAGAATATTTACCCTTTTCCTTTAAAATCTTGGTCCATTTTCTTAACACCCGGCAGGTCTTTCTTCATGCACCTTCGAGATCGGCCCAAAGCGTCCACATAATCAACCCTACAGAGAAACAACGCAGCAGGAGAACATTTCACTAACAGGTTTTAAATTGTTTAAAACTTCAAGCTGTATCATAATTAAGTAATGTATAAATTTTCTCTTTTTGTAGTAGTGGTGGCGGTGGCACTAATTTAACATAAATTACTGGGATTGGTCAGTGTTTTTTTAATTTATATAGTTAATGTATGCACTTTTAAACAACATACTAACTAAACTATAAATTTCCTCCCTTGAAAATGAATGAATCAGACGTTACCATTCCTCATCTGGGTTTTGAGGAGGAGGGACAGGAAATGAATTGTCTCTCTCCTCATCATCTCTTTCTGTTTCCTTCTGTGCAAGTGCTTCTCTCTTTTTGTCAATAATCTTCTGGGTGAAATCAACCAGGAACAGTCCCTCTGTCTCTTCATCTGAGGTATTACAAGACAAAATTATTACAGTAAGTAAATACATTTTGTCGTAGAACTAAATATCAGGAAGAATATTTGTATACTCCACCAACCTGGAAAGTCTCCTTTTGTCATTTGCTCGTAGAGTTTGGCCTTCTCCTCCAACTTGCGTCTGTTATAAAAAATAAATAAATGAGTAGTTTAAGGTATGGTCACCATTTTATTATGACAGTAAATCTCCTGTATAGTGTGTTGAACTCACTTTGATGTATCCAGGTTGATCTGCTCCTCAGCCAGCTGCTCTGCATCTTTCTCAGATCTTGCTGAAACACCAGCGTTTTGTTTGGTCCAGACACTAGGTTTCTACACAGGAGCACGAACACAAGACATCCTGTTTAGTGATCTCACTCTGTAATCAGGGTCTCAAATTAACCTTTTTCCTCACCTGCCACTGTGGCAGATCACTGAACATTTCTACCGGCCACTCGCTTCTGAAATCTACAACGCTTTAAAATTGTAAACACTGAGTCAGTGGAACCAGACTGTAGAATTATTGAATATATCACGTAACCTTAATCCATGACTATATTTGGTAACGCTTCATTTTACAGGTCCACAAATTTCATGGTAATTAGGTGATAATTAGCAAGTTACTTCTTTGAAATTTCTTTGGAATTACTGCCAAATTACCCCAATATTTACCTCAAAATGTATCGAAAATTACTTTATTATAAACATATGGCTTTAGAATTGCTTTTTAAAAATAATATTTCTTAATATAAGGAAACCCTGTCTGCCATGGTGGCAGGTGACCTGAAATTTTCACCTGCCCCAGCCAACATTTACCCTGTATTTGGCAGGTGGCAGGTGCTAATTTCATTCTCTGTAATTACACAAGCAGGTAAAAATATGCACCAAAATAACACATACTGTACCTTGACTTTGGATTTTGATGTGAATCCAGCACCAGTATTTTCATGCCCAAGTTTGTCCTGTTTGAATTGTTCCTGCTTTCTGTACAGTTCAGCTTTAAGGTCCACCAGCTGTAAGAAACAACATAACATAGGTAAGTTAAAGAATAAAGTTGTTGTTGTTGCTGTAACTCTGTATATGTAGTGTTTATAGCAGTGTAGCCTGAGAGTCAGCTAGCTCACGTTAGCGGTTATATTATCATTTTATTAAACGTCACACAGCCACACAGTGTGTCGATAATTATGTTTGTAAAGCTGCTTCTCAGTACAACTCACCGATGAAGCAGTCACACTGAACGGTTTCTTCTTTTTATCCATGTTTAAGACTTCTTTTCTACAACATAATATCAGAGCTACTGCTGCTGTTAGCTAACTGTGACTCACTTCTTCGTTGGTGCTTCGCTCCTTCTTCTTCTTCTTCTTCTTCGTTGGAGTTTTTTTGTTTGCCAACCGCCACCTACTGGTCTGGAGTGTTGATCAGGACTGTAAATTACTCACTAGATTTACTAAATAATAATAATAATAATAATAATAATAATAATAATAATAAAATAAAAAAATAAAAACAAATTACACTAAATATACACTAGATTTACTACTAAATAATAATAATAATAATAATAATAAAATAAAAAAGTAAAAAAAAATATTACACTCAATATACACTAGATTTACTACTAAATAATAATAATAATAATAATAAAATAAAAAAGTAAAAAAAATATTACACTAAATATACACTAGATTTACTACTAAATAATAATAATAATAATAATAATAATAATAATAATAATAAAAGTTAAAAAAAATATTACACTAAACATACACTAGATTTACTACTAAATAATAATAATAATAATAATAATAATAATAATAATAAAAATAAAATAAAAAGGTAAAAACAAATATTACACTAAATATACACTAGATTTACTACTAAATAATAATAATAATAATAATAATAATAATAATAATAATAATAATAAAATAAAAAGTAAAACAAAATATTACACTAGATTTACTACTAAATAATAATAATAATAATAATAAAGTAAAAAAATATATACATATTATATTGGTGAAAAAACGCAATATTCATCATTGAAGCAGAAAAGAGCCATTAGAGAAACATCTTAAATGATGAACACCCCTCAGAATGAAGTAGTTCTGCTAAAGAGTTACACTAATGCCTGTATTTTATCATTTTATCATGTTAGGCACCCATGTATTCAACTGTTTTAACTGTGTAAAGTTTTCATCTTTGTTTATTTGTTTATTTATTTTGCACAATTTAAGACTACACAGCATAACAAAAAAATAAATAAATAATATACAGTGCAGGAGGAGGCAAAAAACCCATTGGGCTTATCTGATGCCTCCACCTAGAGACAAGATTAATATAAAGAAATAATATGACTAAATAATAGTGATAACAAACAATTAGAACAAGATATATATAATAACAACAATAACAGTACAGTAAATATATAAAAAAAGACAAGTGTGTGTGTGTGTGTATGTTGCGTGTAAGTGTATGGTTAGTGTTTGTGAGGGGGATATTGATATTATAGTATCTTACAGATAGACCGACTAATGCTCATATAGCACGCATGATACTTAAGTTTTTTGTACTAAAAAAAATCTACAAGGCTTAAAGTCTTACTGTACATCAAATCAATACTGATTGGGAAAACTTATGAAACATCACAATTTCACAGATATCACAAAGTCTGAACAATTGTTTGCTGTTTTATATCTATGGGTTTTTATTCAGGGCTTTATGATCAGTATGCTCTGTTTTAGTTTAATAGGTTTAGTAAGTGTTTGACCAGTTGAAAAGTTTAAATTTTATCAAATATACATTTATGGGCTCAGATTTTGTCAAATTCCTCAGTTTGATGCACTTAAGACACATTAAAAGAGTTATTTACTGTTGAGCAGTGTGATTGTTTAATATTAACCTTGATATCTAACTGTGTGTATATAAATAGGCCAAAAGTTGACCCTGAGTAAACACTATTTGTGTGTGTGTATTCATTTCCATGTGTATTGCACTTGTCCCATGAATAATAGGTCATTATTGGCGTGTTCCTGTAGAGATGCATTATAGGCTGAATCAGTCCCATTTATCTGTATCTCTATGACAGCGATACTATTATTTCCATTGAAGATGATCAGCACGTCTGCTATCAGGTTACAACAGAGAAATGCCCACTTTGTTATCAATTTAAACATTTGAACAGTCCAATGCTACCGAGATATGATGACACAAGTCCCTGTTACTGTTATATTTAATGCATTTTTAAACCCAAATGAAAGAGGATGAAAGGTATATAAAGGTATGAAGCCAGAAGCTCCCAAACAAAGCAGGAAGGAAAGAGAACTAAGGTCGCTGTCAGTATCAGATATTTTTTTAACCACTGTAGATTGCTTCATCACATTGAGGTTTTTCTTCCATCATGTTTTTGAAAAGAAACACCTGTTTGCTGGTTGTTTTGTTGTGTTCTCTGACCTTGTGGTGCAAGTCCACCAGTGCAGGCTCCAGCTATCTCAGCCCTTCACAGAAACCTCAGGTAAGATGCTTTCTGTCTGACAGACATTTAACACGTTTGGATTCATTCTTTAACTCTTAATGAAAATGTAAAAAAATTAATGTAAACCAAGAAAAGTTCACCCTCACATGATCTAAACCTGTAGGTGATGTGTGTATCCGTTTTAACACTCACAAAGCAGTTTCCTTTACATCCTGATGTTCTGAATATGAAGCCGTCAACACTTTCAACGTAATTTAATAGAACTCAAGTCTTCCTTAACAATGACTTGTTTGTTTTTGTGTAATGCTTTCACATGCAATGCCAAACCATTCATCAATATTTTATTTACACTTAATGTTTCTTTGTCTTCATCCTTAGAAGATTACAAGCTTATTTAAGCTCCTGTTGTCCCACTGAGCCCCATGTTCAATATCTAAATGTAAAGGTCACATATTATTCTATTTTTCAGGTTCATACTTGTATTTTATGTTTCTACTAGAACATGTTAACATGCTTTAATGTAAAAAAAGCACCTATATTTTCCTCATACTGTTTGCCTACATTTGACGAGATGACTTTTGCCATGTCTGCATAAAAAAAACAATAAAAAAGATTTGAAAAAGATTTCTCTGGTCAACGACAGATCAAGGGGAAGTCTTCCAGAGTCGGCCGCCAAGCCATGGAAGAGCCTCGTCAACCCGCTGAGGACAACCACATCACAGTGAGTGGAAATCACACTCATGTCTCCACCACACCACCCAAACTCAGCCCTATAACTGTGTGGTCTTCATCTCCTCTGAGTAGATCAGTGCCCCCTTTGAGATTGGCTTCACCATGAGAGAGGAGGACTTTGAGGAGTACGGTGTAGTGCTGCAGGAGATCATTCAGCGTCTGCTGGGAAACAATGAGGCTGCACCAGGTTTGTCTACTTCCAAGTTAATTTCAGCTGATGTATAGTAAAATAATTACATTTTTTAAAATTATTTTAACATGTTTCATCTTGTTTCAGAGAGACCATCCCAACTTTGAAGATCATGGACAAGAATTTAAAATTTGCTGTCTCAATGCCTTCCAAATTCAACTATATTAGATAGTGATCATTAAGCCATTAGCCTGTAGACATGCTGGTCTCCTTTTTCACAACTTCATTTATTCTTTAGCTCAAGGCTCTTAAAAACATTGTTACTCAGACTGAGACTAATTAAGTTGCCGTCTGTACCACTAAATCTTAGAGAACCCTACCGATGTCCGTCATTACAAACTAAAACATTAAACTGTTTATCAGGTGAAACCGTGTGTAAAACTTAATCTTCAATACTCAAGATCTTTTTTGGAGCTTTCAACCACATCCCAGGGTCTTCATCAGTGATGGAGTTGGTTCAACTGCCATCACAAAACCGTAATATGGAGCTTAGCTGGTGTAAATATGGTTGAAAATGAGTTTAATACAACAAGCTGATAGAAGGAAATTGAGATAAAATTATTTTGTCAAACTACTGTTGTAAAGGTTAATACTGAACTTCCACTTTCAAAAGTGTAAAATTGTAGTGAAATGAACCGAAAACTGTCAGCAGATAAGTTGCTCATATTCATACCTGTGTAGTGATCTAATGTTATTCGACATTAAAAACACCCAATATCTATTATTCTTATCTATCTTTAGAGACCCAACATGTGCCTGTAAAAATAAAGCATCAACAATCTTTTGTCTCTCTGTCTCATCTTTGACATCTTTGTGATATATCTCTGTATTCAGCTTGCACTTTAATGTAAGGATCATTCTCCTCCCAAATGAATTGCAATTGTGTGAAAACGGAAAATAGGAATTACTCTGTCCACAATAGTAGTTACAGTCTTGATATGGGAGCTACAGAGCTGCAGAGGAAATCAGCCAAAAATAATCGCAATTAAGACATTTTTTTCAAAATCGTACAGCCCTAGTTTTAGGGTCTCCATCTCTGCACAGGCTTAAATGTTGCTGTTACATCAATGGAGGGAAGAACAAATTACCAACTCCCAGAACAAGGCTGGAAAACTTCCCTTTCACATCTGAAGAACTAGTTCAAACACAGCAAAGCACAGACTGCTCTGATGCTCGTGTCTGTCCTGCGTTCCACCTTGTAGCTTTTAATAAACACAGATATACAACCATGAACATGATGTTCTCTGGCCTACTTTCTGGAGAGGCTATAAAACTCTTGGAAACGAAGCTTTGATTAAGAGCCGGGCAAAATGTATATATTTTAACACATCCCTCCTGTCAAACCTGATATACAAGAGACACATCAAGGCATCTACCATTATTCTTGTCCTCGGATGGCATACTCTAACCACCAGAAAATGTCACAAGTAGGCCATGCTGATCATTCTCAAATAAAAAGCACTCAAGCCAAATGTGTGTGACAAACACGGTGGTGTCAAAACAAGCTAATGGACTATAGTCTGGCAGCCACTTCCTTTCTTCAATAAAGAATCAGCTTTGCTCAAAGCAAACACCACACGTGTTTGCGTTGCTGCATTACCAACGATACTCAACTACTCTCTCCCATTTTTCATTCTTCATGTGCTCTTCAGTCAGCACTTGTGTGCATTAATGGCTAATTCAACAAACCATACCTGTAGAATTTAAAAAAGGCAGGATTACAGGATTTTATTAAACATCTCCACTGTATCAACCCAAACTAAACTACACAGACAAACATCCAAACAAATCAGAACAAACAAGGGATGTCAACACAGTAAAAACAACTAAAACGCTTAGGAATTCATTTCTGTGATGAACAATGAAATGAAACATCAGATAAACAAATATATACAGTGTCTCTATCAGACAAGAGACATTTTCACTCAGACATTTTTTGCCTTTTATTTGGTTAAAGTTTAATTTGAGAGTCTTTCAGATTGTTTAAAGTGAGACTGCTCCTCCATATTCCTACATCTCTACATGGAGGATTGATAAATCTAAAACAAATAGCCACATAAAATGTTTGTGTCACAAACCAGCTCAGAAAACGTTGAACTTTTACTTGCTAGTTTTTAATGCACCATCTCTGAAGATCATACGCCGTAGAGTTGAGTGGTGTTGTTTCGAACGGTGGCGAGGACCGTGGCCATGTCTTCCCTCTTCAGCAGGCTCAGCTCCTGCAGCGTGTGGATGCCCATTCCAGGATGTGAAAACCTGCAGACATCTTTCTTCACCTGTTAAGAGAGAAACACTTATCATTATGTACGTATGTAGTCAAAATGTAGTGTACCAGTGATGTCAACAATACAATACTGGCCATTTTATGTAGAACACCTCAGATCTAACAAAAAAGGGGTTCATCCAAAAGGTTTGACGAATATAGGTTTATGAAAATTACTACCAATAGTTTTAGACCCAAGTGGCCAAACGCTGATATTTTGTACCAATAATCAGTATCTGGCCAGTGTCTTTGTCAATTCTTGACATTGTAAAAATTTCTCAGACAGCATTTTGACCATCAATGGACGCTAAAAGTAAAACCAAGACTAAGTCTTTTTTTGAAGGATAATGTAACTTAAAATAATCTGAGTTTCGGCCACTGAGGTTGTAATGTCATTCAAACTTTACGTGCTACCATGTGACGTGACTTGGAGGTGTGTTCACAGCGTTTCCACAACATAATAGCCTATTCCAAATACTCTTGTGTACTGTAGTTACAATACAGATTTATCTGGTTCAATGTGTAATTTGCAGTTATTAACAATATTAAGAGCTGGAAAAAAAAACTGGCAATCATTAATGACATTAGGGCAGTGTTTTGGTTTTCCCAGGCCTCAATTTAAATGTACCTGTCTTGGCAGGAAATATGGTGCGTCCGTCTCCAACACAATGCGGTTCAGAGGGATCCGTCGGACAGCATCTCGGGCCTCGGTGGCCTTGTAGTAGGTGATCAGGGCTGTGAAACCCACGTACAAGTTGGGGAACTCCGTCAGGAAGGGTTCGATCACTGGATAACTGTTTGTGAAACAGTGCCTGGAAACCACACAAGTACAAGAAAGAAAATTCACAGATTTAATGCATAACTGTTTGTACTCTTTGAAGGTCCTTAAAGTTGTAATCATCAGGATTTCAGTCTTAGGGTGCTTTCAACCTGTAGTTGGGTTCATTTGGTTCGGACCGAGGGGAAAAATTATACATCGTTGCATTTTAGTTCTGGTCCGATTCCTGTTCACACTGAGTTTTTATAAACAAACCAGAGGAGTAAACATGAAGTTATACAGACTGACAGGTAACTCACTGATTGTCATCCTGCATCATCAGGACCCACGTGGGGAAATCAAATTCCTGTGAGTGACAGAAGTTTATGCAGCACTTTAATGCTCCCAGATGACTGGTGCGAACGCATAGTGCAAATGTTGGGGAGCGCATGATGGGCCTACTGTGGGATCGCTGTCACACTCTTTTTAATGGAGTTAATGAACTGACATATCACACAGTCAGATACAGGTACAGCAGTTTTAACAGCTTTTGACCTATTGATCGGGGAAAATACATGCGCTGACATGCTTATATACATGGCCTTAAATACAGATCGCTTCCTGAACAGACTTCGTGTTCAGCAGATGGAATTATTAGTAGTTTAGCTTTTGAAATCATGCTAAAATCACATATCTGCTATCATACCACCACTTTCACACCACAGACAAACTGCACCAGTGTCCGCTTGGAAGTGGGACCCCCTTTTCAGACGGCCTCGGTTTGGTTGTTTGGTCTGCACCAGGGTTCTTTTGACAGCTTTCACACCAGCTCAAATGAACCGTACTAACAGAGGCAAACAGACCTGAGTCTGTTTTAACCGAACTAAACAGGTTAGGTGTGAAAGCACTCTTAGTTGATTTACCAAAAATGAACAAATCTGCTGGCAAAAATTACAAAAAATACATTTTTGATGAAAGATTGCAGTCAGCGCTAACCAAGTGACAAATACATTGTGTTTTCTGAGACTGCTTCACTATATTAAAATGGCTAATGCAGAAAAGCTCCAACCATAAATAATGTGTCAAAAATGGGGTTAGATTTAATGAATACCTTAAGGATTATAACTTTAAACAGAAAAAACTACTAACTTTAACATTTCCATGTTGATAAAAAAGGCAGGAAATATTTTTAAAAATGTGATGTAAAATGAGAAATCAGATGATTTTCCTCCACACACACCTGTGAATTTTGTATTCCCTCGGGACGCACTTCTTCATGATTTCCAGCAGGTCATCATCTGCGTCCCTGCAGTGGATCACCAGAGGCTTCTGCATGGCCACGGCCAAACGCAGCTGACGCTCAAACACCTTCACAGAGAAGCAGAGAAACAAAACACGGACCACAACACTCGTTATTATTTTACAATAGGCCACACGATATATTTCTGACCACTTCACAATGATAAAGCCTATCTAGTTTAAGACAAACAGTTGGACTACAAAGTTTTATTTGATGGAGACCATATCAACCTAGACCTTACCTTTTTTTGCATGGGCTTGTCAGTGGAGTTTTTGTGTGAGTAGTCCAAGCCAATCTCACCAAATGCCACAGCTTTTGGATGCCGCATGGCCATCAGTATATCGCGTTCCTGGACACTTGAGTAGTGTTTGGCAAAGTGGGGGTGGCACCCAAATGCCCCCCATACCATGTCTTCACCCAGCAAACCTTCCCACAGGGCCTCCTTCACCATGATCCTTGGGTTGCAGAAGTTGGCAATACAGCCTCTAAACTCTGGAGGAAAGCTCCTTTCGTAGTGCCTTCGAAAGCTGTTGAACGTCCCGCTGAAGCCAAGCTTTCCATAGAGCATGTCTATATGGCAGTGTGAGTCTATGAAACCAACCTGAGTGTCCCGGTACGGGTAACTGGTCCACATAGGTTCTGCCCCCAGCGATAATCTTCTTTTAGGAGTGCCACCGCGAGTAAAAGCGTAGTGGGGGTGACGCATGGAAGAGCCAACATCTGACCGCCGGCGTGTGGTTGTGGACTTCAAGTGAGGGTTCAATACTCTTTTATTTGAGTAGAGTGGCAGAGCAAAGGGATCCGATAAAAAAGCCATACTGCTGGAGGAGCGGGAATTCTCAGTCTCAACTCTGGATGTCTCTGAAGGGGTCGCGTTTGTTGGGTGGGGCTTCTTGAATGAGACAAAAACTGTCCTGTGTGACATTGGGAAAGGCGTCCCCTTGTCCTCAGCAGCTGCCTGGACGGCCCCAGTGCTTTCATTGGGGGATGAAAAGGTGAGAGACGAAGTTGTAGCTCCCTGGGTATTCACTGAAGGACTTCTCGACTGTTGGCTTAAACAAGACGGAGATTCTGGGATATCCTCCAGGACGGAGAGGGACAAATCACAGCACTCAAATTCTGGTCCATCTTCTGTAGCAAATAACTTGTCTTGAGATGTCGTTTCAACAATCCCAGTGTCTGGAGCAACAAATCGCTCAGGTGCATCTTCTTCTTTTAGCACAATACTCTGAAAAATGTAAACAAATGTGAAAAAATGACAAAAAACATCTCCCATTAGCTTTTAATCCTCAGTGGCTTGATCATTTTATGCTCACAATATTTTATGGACATAAATTTCCTGCCTTCAGTACAAATACTATGATCGCTTTTGATTTTTTAAAAACATTAGCTAAAATGAACAAAAATTGAATTACAGACAAGGGAAATTAACATATTATGTGCAACTAAAACATCTGAAAATAGATAAATAAACAAGCAAAACCACAAGATAGATTTCTAGATGTCAGTTAACTCACCCTTCCGTCTGTTTTTAGCTCCAAGCTGTCATCTTGGGCTTCAGTGTCCTCAAACACCTGAAGGGTAGACCACTGTTCCTCATGGTTAGTGCCACTTTCTTCCGATTTATTCTCCGGTTTGATCGAGGAACACTCAATATTCGTGACCGTTCTGTCAACTGACGCTGGACTGGGTGATTCAGTCTTCACTGGTGAAGACACAAATGGCAAAGTCCTGGGGATACTTGAAGTGCCGCCTCTTGCTCTTGTGTTGCCAATGGCTGCGATCAATGCCCTCTTGTAGATAGCCTTTGATCCCTCCTCAGGTGTCCTCTCCTTCTTCTTCAGGACGAAAGACTGAGGTGAAGGTGATGATGCTTGCTGGCTCTCTGTGGATTCCAGCTGCCAAGATGAATTGTCCTTAGGTTTCTCCTGATAGTTATGGGTGCAAACAGACAAATAAAAAGAGCTGAAAACAATGCATGAAATAGAATATTTGAGACACTAGCTTTGATGAAAACACTTTAAATGTACCATTAAAAGATGGGCAGAGAAAGATTTACCTCTGAAGTTATGAAATTTTCATTATTTTTCCTGGAAAGCTTCCTCAGCTTAAGTTTGCCTAAAGAGGGTGTGCTTTCACCGAGCACCTTTGCTTTTCTCTTGGGAGTGTCCAGACTCAGTTCTCCAAGGCCGTCAGGTCCTGGAGAGTCACCGAGGGGCAAAGGATTTGAATCTTCATTCGGCGACATATTCCAGCGAGAGGGTGTGCGTGAGCCAGCATCTCTCTCCTGAAGATGTGTGGGTGAGGTGATTGTAGTTCGTAGCCGCTTAAACGTCACCTTGTTTATGCCATTGTCCATGTCTGAGATTCCTAATCCAATACACAGTTAGAAAATTAATGAACAGATCTGTATGACCATCTAGTACATCATGCAAGCAACAAGGTGAAAACATGAAAGCATCACTGTTAAAGTTAAAAAATGCAGTGTTCATTTTTTCCCACAAGAAGAGGATATGTCCATCTAGTGATCGATTTAGTTAGTAAGACCTAAACTATGTCCACACTGATATAGCATTTTATAGCTATAATATAGCTGTGTGAAAAAGTAAATTTTTCCCTGTAGGTTATTTCCTAAGTCGAAACATCTGTATTTTCTTTTAAACATCAGCTAAAAACACACATTTTTAAACTGGCTTTTAAATGACTTGGGTTATTTAAATCTCCTATATTTTATTTTACTGTATATTTTTATTTATGTCTCTCAAGTCCTTTATTAAAGCATTTTGTAACTATGTTAAGAAAAGTGCTATTCAAATGAAGTTATTATCATTATTATATTATCATTATATATAAATGTGTATCTGTTTTTATGATGTTGGCAGAGGTGGTGTTTGTTTCAGGTGAGGTCGCCCCAAGGCTGGGCTACCAACTGGGCAAAGCAGGCGGCCAACTTTCTATGGGAATATGCTCCACTAAAGCACAATATCAACTGACATGATAAGGGCCCTAAGGTGGGTTTTGCTGTATTACTTGATCTTGAGACCCTGTCTTGAAATCTAGTTTTCAGATAGACATTATTTGGCAGATATTTTGCTTACAATGTGCATATTTTTAAACAAAGCAGGCTCTATGCTGGATATTAAAGATCCCACGTGCTTTGGATTGTTCATTAATTGGGAACATTTTCAAAATGTACTTTGTCACGCTAAAAGAAAAGTAACAACTTGTAGGTGTTGTTATTTATAGGTTACTAAGCAATAGTTTTACTGGTCCGGCCCACTTGAAATCAAATTGAGCTGTATGTGGCCCATGAACTAGAAAGAGTTTGACACCCCTGTTTTAGACAGTAACACGTTTTGTTAGACTTTTGGTAATCCCAGAGAGGTCTTGTATGCACCAAAGCTGTGTCCTCTACCTGTAAGGAAGGAATGAAGATGCATCAGTCCTCTGACCTGTGCAAAACAATTTGTTTTGTTTCATTTCTGTTGTCCTTTTATGTTTGGCACAGCTCTTTGTTTATGTTTTCACTATGCTTATTTTGTATGTAAATGTTTTTAATGTTTTCTGCTGTTACTATGGAGACTGACATTTTGAAATTAAAAAAAATTTAAAAAATAAAAAATAAAAACTGTTAGCTAACATGAACTAAGCTAACATCAAACTGAGACTCGCGACTCAAAAACAAGTAGCGTCACGTTCTGGCTACGACAGGACGCCTAAACGTTATTTATATTATGACTTTACACTTCTTTACCACATAAACATGTTATTTAACGAGCTAATGTTGAAGAGTTGGAGAGTTGTTGAGTTACCTGCTCAGTTCTCGGCTCAGTAGAAAATGGCGTCACAATCAACCGTCACTTTATCGTCGTCGGTTCAGTCAGACACTCGGTATCTTACAAGATTTCTGGCTTAAAATGCTTCTGAACAAAACCAAAATATGACAACGTTTCGTTGACATGTTTAATATTAGGTTTAGTTAAAAAGCTTTGTGTTTAAATCAGCCACTAGGTGGTGGTAACGCTTTGTTTTGGACCGTTTAAACGCAACAGCAAACAAGCGACCAGATTAATCTCGCGAGATCTGATATTATCACCGAGATTTGACTCATGAGAGACCAGCACCAGCTAATGAAGGACATTAAGAGAGACTTGATATTGAACAATCTGATACTGCTGGCAAATGTTTTCATCCATGCATCCAAATGGAGGAAAATGAAACCCCTATTTTCCGTTTTCAAAAGGGACCTTGTGTACAATCATCTCAGTGCTTTAAGACTAATGAAAGGACAACATGCAAAGTGTCCCCTCAGAGTTTATGAAGAACTGAACATATGTGATGATGACCCCTAGAGCTACTATGGAAGAGTGCAGTCTTATTATTATTATTTATTTATTTATTTATGCTTTTCTTTTTTTGTTCCTTTAATTTTTTTCTACCCTCTTTTATTTTTGTTATTATATTATGTTTTATAATTTAAGTTATCTTTCCTATCCAATTGTGCCTTGTGTGTTAGAAGTATTGACTTTAGATTACAATGCCTTAATGTTTGTAAAATAATTATTTTCAATAAAAAAATAACTAAATAAAAAAAATACATTAACTTTAATACATCCATGCTAAAGACAGGCAAGGCAAATGTATTTATATGATGTAGCACAATTTATTCAGTTTCCAAATGTTTTGCATACATTTAAACTCTAAAAGGAAAACAAGTTTTTAAATAGTGAATAAAATAAAATGTATACAAATTTAGAGGTAATCCCGATTATGAAAAATGAAAATAAAGCACGAAATGAAGAGATAAAACCGACAAACACAACATTTAGAAGGCAGCAGAGAATATAAGCTTGTTTTTAAATGTGGTCAGAGGTGGGGACACACCACAAGTATTTAATGTAGGCCACTCAATACATTTGAATTGCCTGACTAGATATCTACAAATTAACCTTAAACAGTGGTCCTTATGCCCTTCACATTTCCTTTGTGTGTATTCCCAGAGTGGAGGGTCAGATACTGTATATAATGGCTCCCCTTGGGATGTTCATAGAGTTTTTTTTTTTATTCAGCATACTGTAATCAGGAAAAGTATTTAACACATTATCCTGAGTAAATTGCAGTTACTACAATTTTTTTATTCCCAAATTTAATACTTCAAATTAACAGCATTTCTCCTGAAAGGAAAATCCCTCTTCAGGTTGTGGAAATGGTGGACACATTCTGGTAAGGTGAAAGAGGATTAATTATACATTATTCCCTCTGAGTGAAATCTGTTAAATGATTTAAATCAAGTATGACAGAGGGTTACAAAAATCTTAGACCAGGGGTGTCAAACATACGGCCCGAGGGCCAGAACCGGCCCGCCAAAGGGTCCAATCCGGCCCACCGGATGACTTTGCAAAGTGTGAAAATTGCAGAGAAGTCATTAATTCCAATTTTTTGCAGGCTCTATGCTGGATATTATTGATCCCACGTGCTTTGGATTGTTCATTAATTCTGAACATTTTCAAAATGTACTTTGTCACGCTATAAGAAAAGTAACAACTTGTAGGTGTTGTTATTTATAGGTTACTATGCAATGGTTTTACTGGTCCGGCTCACTTGAAATCAAATTGAGCTGTATGTGGCCCAAGAACTAGAAAGAGTTTGACACCCCTGTTTTAGACAGTAACACCTTTTGTTAGACTTTTGGTAATCCCAGAATGGTCTTGTATGCACCAAAGCTGTGTCCTTTGCCTGTAAGGAAGGAATGAAGATGCATCAGTCCTCTGACCTGTGCAAAGCAATCACAATGTAAAGTCACATTATTTATTCTTAAACTCAAGACACAGAGTTGTCCCTCTTAAAAATGCTGCTTGTGATGGACATTTTAAACGTGCTTACATTCCTTTTATGAAATACAGAAAATGCTGATTATCTGTTCACTCAATCCACTTTCTAACATAAAATGAAATGTTTGCAGACTAGGAGGTCTGCGTTAGTCAAATGAGGATTAATATCAAATCAGAAGGTCTGACCTGCTGCTCACAACCATGCACCTAAATCAGTCAGTGAGACATAGCAGGGGGATAAAAGCTACCTGGTCGTCTCAGAATATAAGCTTCAAAACTATAAAGGTTGAGCGTACAGTGGGAAGTCTGTACAGCAGGATCAGCAATGATAGAGATTAAGGGTTTGTGCATGTGAATGTCAAGCCAAGCAGATACTTCTCGTCTGTGACATTTGGATCAGTGCTTACATGTTGAGGCCTTCTTTTCAATGAGCCAGTAGCAGAAGCCCATCCTGGCACGGTCGTTGAACTCATTCCTGAACTGGGGCATGTTTTGAGGTGAGGTTTTTGGTGTGTTTTGATGCACACCTAAAGAAAAAAGAAATATAATAATGAAAAAGCAGGCAAGCAAATAATAAACAGAAAGATATTTATCCTATTCATGTGGGACCTACTGTATGCTTGCACAAAGGAGGGAACAGGATCTGTAGTTTCATCCAGTGTCAGAGGAGGTAACAGGCTGCTGCTGGGGGTTTGGTTTAGAGCTCCTTCATGTGATTCATACACCAGGGCATGTACATGTAATAAAACCAAATTAGAAACACATTTTTCCTTCGTAACATGAAGAACTCTCTGTAATGTGCAAAGTGCTCTCGCGTCACCTCCCAATTTTATATTATCTGTAAAAATAGGATCATTTTCACAAACCTCTGTCCTTCAACAAGGCAGCTGGAAGTGATGCGAGATAAACTGGAACCTAGGTGTGAATAACTCTTCATAGTCTCACAAGAATGCAAAGTATGTTTTTGATATTAATCAAGAGTGTCTTTAGATTATATATCAAGTTGTTGATATATCATTTGTTCTTACCATTGTTTTCATTTTGCTCCAGTGGTCTGTCTGGAGATGTGGAAACATGACAGGGTGACTCTTTGGCCAAGATGTCATGCTGTTGAAGAAAATCGAAGGATCATGATCATTAGTTAACGTCTATTCCTTATGTCCAACGAGGTGACATCATGCACTGCTGCCAAACAAATACTGTATGTGTGTGTGAGAGAGACCTATAGAAAGCTCTTGACAAGTACTTACTTCACTACCCTGAAACGACTCGAGTCCCATGTTTTTTTCTTTTCTCCTGCTCGCATGTTCCTGATATTACTGCAGCCAGCTCACCTCAACTCACACACACACACAGATGGGTTGTGTTTCTGTGTTGCTAAGCAACAAGTCTGGCAACAGTACCCCTGCTGCGGTAAACTGGAGCAGGTTATAATTTCAGATTTTGACATGTGACTTGGAGTGGACATCCTTGTGTTTGTCTGTGAGTTATACAAGTTATTCAGTTTGTACCAAACTTGATATATTACAGATGAAACCCAATTAATCGGTTAACTTTCTTGCGCTACACAGCCCTGAATATTCCTAAATCGTAATTCAGCAGTCCCATTCTTTAAATACACCCCTAAACACACACACAACGGTACAATTGTAAGTAATATTATCTTGTGATGTCAAAATGTCATTTCATCAGACTTACAATATAAAAAGCAGTAATGTTGCAGTTCTTCAGCAACATAATAGCTTCTCAATAATCACCCCTATATGCTCTGAGAAAGGTCTCAATTTTATGATTTTTGTCTTTGTGACCTCGTGTTCATAATTTAATAGTTCATAATCAATCGCTGTAAGCTGAGCAAATAACTAACATAGCAAGTCTTCACAGCTTTCAACCAGTAAGAAATATATCTTTTATTTATTTATTACACAAATAAACAATGAAGGTCTTTGAGATACAGTAGCAGAAGAACAAAATAGGCAAAGAATTACAAAGTAGACAAAAACCATAGAAGCATAAACTCCTCAGTCACAGTGTTTCACAGCCTGGTCTTAAGAAATGTGAAGACAAGGTTAATTATTTTGTTTTTCCTAAAGGAAATCAGATGCAAGACAAGGTTTAAGAAGAGGCTCTGCCCATTTATGGTGGTAGGTATATTCTGACACAAAGTCCACATTTACCAGAAAAGACCATTTTGGAAAATACACCCATAATCACTCCATCTTTTTCCAAATTTAAAGGTGCTAAATAGGAGATTGGGAGCATTTCTATTGCCTCCGCACGGCTCTCAACATGGCGACAGCTGAGCCGGCGGCTCGTAGCTAACAGTGCTAACAGTGAAAACAAAGGCAACGGTGCGGACAGAGCTAATGGTGTTAACCTGCGGAGGGGACCACGGGGTTTGTGCTATGCTTCCACGACGGCACCGTCGGTCAGGACAGCGTTATCAGCTGTAACCGCCGTATGAGGGGTAGAACGGCGACCGTGAGCTAGCCAGTGGGGCTTTTAATCCGTGTTCTCACATACACGAACACGGATTAAAAGCATGCACAGCCGGCCTGGGGATGTCGACAAAAAGCACAGAGAAACTCTGATTACAACACACACAGAGGGAGAGTGACTTCATTCTCTGCTCAGGTAGACATTACTCCACTATATCTTTACATAGCAAATAGTAGTTTGCTGCGATATTAATGCTCTGGATATCATATAGAGCACCTTTAAAGTGCAAAAAGCTTTGTGATGATTGTTGAACAGCTCCGTCATGGTTAAACTGCTGAGCTTAACAGCTACAGTAGGATAACAAGGTAAGAAGTTTTTGAGGGGAGAAGTTCAGTAAACTGGATTTGTTAAGATCACCTTACCTCAGGCATTCCCAATAAGAATATTAACAACACATACCATACTCTGAGATTCCTCTCTAATGTGACTGTCCTTTATAAATTGTGATATTTATGACAGAAGATCAATCATAACACTGTATGCAAGACAAAAACATTCTTGTACTCTAAGTTCTGTCTTGTGCATATGATGGAAAAGGATTTTTTGAGGGAGTTTACTTATGACAGAACCTGGCTATATGGCAAAATATAGTAGAGAGTAACATAATCAGATAGGCATCAATGGCTAAAACGTCCCCATTTCTCTAGTGGCCTTTTAGGAATAAACATTGAAATCCATAAATACCATTTTAGAGGACAAACAACGCTATTTACTTGACGATGCTGCCATTATATTATATAAAAACTCCTCTTCCTAAAAGGTAAATGTTACACACGGTATTTTTTCTGCAGAGGAAGACATTTGCCAAAGCCAATGAGTGAATATAACAGTCAGCAGATCAAACTCCTTTGCAGCAAATGTAAGACCTCTGGGGAAGTCTTTGCAACAGCTGCTCACTCACCCAAGACATAACTCCAATGTTTTATCTTATTCTTCATGAATTCTGGCTTCTTTGCTTTCTAATAATGTGGTGGAGTACAATATTGCTGTCTATCATCCATCCAGTTTCACGCCTCATTCCTCCTGGCATTGGATCCTCTCCAGCAGATGCTGCTCTACTCGCTGGTTCATGCGCTGGAGATCTTTCAGTATACTGGGCGGATCTTCCAGCTCCTCGTGGAGACACCGTGCTATTTCCAACCTCCTGTAGTCTTCTGCTCGTACCAGACGCCGAATAACCTGAAGAGCACGATCCTTGAGGCTGAAAACTGTGTAAGCCAAACAAGTGTTTGTTAAGCAGAGACAGTCTTTCCTTTTTCAAATTACAACAACAAACAAATTGATACCAGTGTAAATATAGTCCTGTTTTACTGATGCATTTACAAATATCTCTGATGTAAAAAAAAAAAGCTTTAACTGAATCAAAAATGATTATTAACATAGTCCCTGAACTAAAACACCTGTCAATCAATGGTTTGTGGCACGCAAAGCTTTATTAAATTAGAAAATCACTGCAAAGGGAAAACTATTATTACGATTACGAGTATCCTGTGTAACCCTTGTGTGTTTCTGTAAAATATATATTTCTGAAGTTTTTGTTATGTAATTTTGTGATGATTTGAGCATCATGAGCCAAATGTCATTCATCTACGTTTTTTGCAGTGTGGTAGAAGTATCAGTAAAAGGGATCTTAAAACCCTGCCAAATAAAGCCAAAACTACTTGCATGACCAGATAACACTAAAGGCAGGTGGAAAACTATTAGTACTAATTTGTCCCTTTTAACCACCAGACTGGAAATTGTTCACAGCACCGTGATCAAAAGCAGTTTGACAGCCTTTCAAAATACACAATTTATTCTGGAATTTACCATCAACTTAAGTGTGCTCAGACGCAGTCTACAGTGAAATGAGCTTATTACACAGTGCATCATAAATGTACTCTTGGTTGTATGTCTGTGACTAGTAATGCATTACATACTGTATGATGATAACGGCTAATATTTTAGGTAATGTGGCTAATCTTACCTGGTAATGTGATATCAGCATTTCTACCCTCTGCTGGTTTAGGAAGAAACAGTTCTTTGCCGTTCACCCTCAGTGGCTCATCAGTCTCTGCATCTCTGAACATCCATGGGTGACCTGGGAAAAGCACGCATAAAACATGATGTGACTGGCAACTCACATACTAAACTGCAAATCAAAGCAAGCCTATAAGTCACTCACACAATCAGGTCACACTTTTGGCAAGTCCACCGACACTAATTGGTGACCAACTTTGTTGCTCATAATATTTTTTTGTCTGAGATGCAACATTCAATTGAGTTTAGGAAAATGTAAAATGTCTCAGTGAAATAACAGCAGCTGCTATTCATGTCAGTGAGAGACGTTCTCCATGTCCACAAATTAAAAGAGCTGTAAAATATTATAGAAATAACATGAAAGTCTTCTGTTGTAAATCTGGGCAGCAGATTTTGTTCAGGTTACCTGTTTCATGTACTACTGTCACAATAAAGCGACCGTTTTATAAAAATAACTTTATCATATTTGCTCCAATCTCGCCTACTACAGCTTTAAAAGGGACTGTTTGTAACTTCTTACACGTATAAATCAATCCGGGTCGGTGTCCCATGCGCGCTCGCGTGTGGCTACGCTGTTCAGACAAGACTCCAACACAAACTACACGGAAGCACCAAAGTTCTATCTAGTGAAGCCCGTCTTGCAAAACAGTGTTTGCCGCGGTCGGAGGACGCGGGGGAGACCGTTGCTCTGGTATCCAGTGCCGGAGTCTCTGCTGTACTCTGCTCCTCTGCCTGCTTGCCTTCACTCAGCTCGCTCCACCTCACGCGCATGCGCGCATACTACACACTGCAGAAGACTTTGTAGCTCTGAGAATATCTAGTGAATGTTCAGTGGACGTTTGTGCAGAAATAACTGCTGCAGCTCCTCCAGACCAACAGAGGTTTTCCGTGTCTTGTGAAGTGACGGGGCTCCGCAGCGAGAAACGTTATCGTCTCCGACCGGGTGCCGGTGTCTCCCCTGTTCCCTCCGGCTGCGGTCGGGAGGCTGAAGCAGGAAAAGCCAACACTAGGATCAGCAGTGATTCATGGAGAGACCTTCGTCTGGTCAGCTAACATTACTGCCAAGCAGGTGAAATATAGAGTGATATTGTGGTTTTAGCTGACGTGTGTCGCCTCACTGTTTTGAGCGATGCTCGTTCATGTCTATTT
>CAKAKR010059840.1:0-17991 GCA_916700685.1 Adelosebastes latens
AACCCTCCACTACGCCTGTCATTCTTTCCTTGCTGATTCAGGCATCCACACCTTGCAGCACTGACTACAGTGAGTCTGTTATTTACGTGGTAGCCATAAATATTGGTGGTCATGCTCACTCTCTGTTTCTAACTTGTTTTTATTGTGCAGAGAAGTGATTACATAATGGTTAAAAATAGCACTTGGTTACACTTTGAGAACCCGTCCATCCATCCATTTATTTATAACTCTATAACTATCACTTCCTCCTGTTTCACTCTTTCTATGATTCATGTTCATGGACTTAAAGAACCATAGTGGTTTTGGATGTTTTAGCTTATTGGTAGGGCTGGGTATCGGTACTCAATGCCTTTAAGGTATCGACCGAAATAATCCAGTACAAAGTTGTATCGAAACCTCTCCAGGCAAACAATACCTGCATTTGATCCTTTTTGTACCCAGATCTAGAAAGAATTTACTATTTGTATGGTTTTGCTCGCAGCCAATCACCGCAAGCAATCTTTAATTTAACGTCACATGTGATTGGTAGCTACAACCCATACAGTCTGTGGTGTGGTGAAGTTGAGCGTGGCATAAATACACATTTTAATAATTTGAACACTTTCAAAATGTATTTGTGAAAAAATCATTTGGATGGGGAGGAGTGGTGGGGCATTTTACGCAACTGAATGCTTCCATTCACATGATGGGTATCGAATCAAGTAGGAAAAGAAAAGTATAAAATCAAGTACTCTATTGGTATTGGTATCACTTTAAATGTACTGGTATTGCTACTGGTATCGTAAGATTTTAGAAAGCTACCCAGCCCTACTTATTGGCTACAAACCACATAAAACTACCACCTCTTAGGTAGCCACTGGTTTCTAATTGTTGGACAATACAAACATGTCTTGCTGATACTTCATCTGCTTCATTAGTATTATTATTAAAAGAATTTAATTTGTTATTTATTATATTATAGTCAAATTTTTTTCCAAAAGTAATGCAACTGTGAGCAAAAACTTTCAGGGTCTGTGCATGGTCGTGTGTTCACGGAAGCTTTGTCAAACAGTGAAGATTAATTTGCCAAAAAGCATCAAATTAACAATTTAAATTGGAGAGGACAAACAATAAGCAAACTGGTCAAAAGCATTTTAATTGTTTTTGCATTAAAATGTTGGGATTATTAACATTTACCGTGAACAGGCCCTGCATGCAACGGCATTACTATGCGTAACTTTGTCAAAATAAATAAATGAATAAAGAACACAAATGGTCACTTTGACAGATTACCCTTTCAAGACGTTTTTTTAGCGTAAACAAATAAAGGTAAATCAATGCCACAATGGTAGAAAATCTATCTAAAAACGTGCAAAATGCTTTAGAAAGTTACGCAGTATATGTGATTTGTGTTTAAAATGAGCTAAAACATCCCAAACCACTGGCACAGATTAACCTTCAAGTGTACATGTGTGTATTTGGCTCTACAGTGTATGTATGTAACCATCGTACAGTATGTTCAATATGAAGGTGTTGAGAGGTGCCTCATGTGTCACAAGGTGCACAATGTTAGTGTTGTGGTGTGTGCGGGGGGGGTCAGGGGTCACTGAGGTGTGACGGCACTGGTTGAGGGAGGTGAAACTGTGAGTGACGGCACCTTGTTCTAATTACACACTTACGTTCAAACCCGAATTTCTTCCGAACACATTCACTCCCTGGGTTATTATTCTATGTTCTTTTCCTCTCCTCGCCGTTGTGTGCCAGTCTCAGTTATATCCCCCGCTGACATGTTTTCCCAGAGCTGGTGTTATTGCTAATACGGTTAGTGCTGGAAAACCAAACAAAGCATGACACAGCACTCCATCACCTGGCCTGATGATGTCATGATATCATAAATACCCTGCTAGAAATACAGCCCCACCTTTCTCCCGGCACGTGTCAAAGATTGGGGAGCCATGGGCAGGTGTGTGTGTGTGTATAGCTCAAAATCAGTGACATTTTTGGGAGGTTGAGTAGTGACAGGGCATGTTTTTAAGACCCCCCTTCGTGTTGTAAAGTTGAACCAGACCATGCAGCACCGGAGCTGGGTGTGAATGGGGGGGTTGTGTCTCTGAACAGTCCACTCTCTTTGAGCTTCCATTACCAGGTCCACCCTAGCGGATCGAGCATTCATGGTGGAGGTGTCGCCATCAGGATGGTTGGTGCCTCTGGCCTCAGGTGTTAGAGTAGATTTACCGTTTCAACTGAATTCTGGTTACAGCACATCCAGTTACTACAAACTACAGCAACATCAGTGAGATCATTTATGATTCTGCCTTAACGTTTAGGGTTTTGTACCTGCTATAAAAAGGATTTTAGAGTTGGGGAACGTTTTTGTGTTGCCTAAGTTACATTGTTATTTACAAAATTCATACGAATCATCAGTAGCGTATTTTAAAGCTTCTACTAGGGAAATGCTGTAAGAGCAGTGGATCAATTTAAAGGTGCTTAGTGCGATATCAAGAGCATAAATATAGATTTAGAGTAATGTCTACCTGAGCAGAGGATGATGTCGCTCTCCCTCTGTGTGTGTTGTAATCCGAGTTTCTCCATGCTATGTTGACATCGCAGGGCCGGCCGCGGGGGCCTTTTAGTGCATGTTCGTGCATGTGAGCGTGCCTCACTGGCTAGCTCACAGCCGCCGTTCTGCACTGCTCTCATACAGCGGTTACAGCTGATAACACTGTCCCGACCAACGTCGTCGTCACAGAAGCATCATCCACCCTCCGGTTCCCCTGAAACACTGATTACATTTTACATTAAACAGATGCCCTTGATATGGTTAAACAAAATTGGGATTCTACCATATGTACAATGCTAACATGCTTATGTTTAGCAGGTACTGTTTGCCATGTTCACCATCTTAGTTTAGGCTATTAGCATGCTAATATTTGCTAATAAGCACTAAATAAAAAGTACAGCTGACTCTGATGGGAATGTCATTAGTTGAGCAGATATTTGGTCATAAAATATTGGACAAATTTAAATTTGGACATGATGATGGTGCTGTATGACAAGGTTAATGGATCACCAAAATGATTACCATTCATCCTGAGGGGGACATGCTGGTTTGTACCAAATATAATGGCAATCCATCAAATAGTTGATGGAAGAGAAATCAAATTCAAAACCACAGAAGTGAGCCTCATGGTGGTATCAGAGGAAAAGCCAAGGGCTCACCAATGTCAACAGAATACATCCTCCAGGGACCGCAAATGTCTGTACAAAATTTTGTGGCAATAGTGTTTGAGATATTTCACTCAAAGTGTGTGGATCAAAGTGGTGGAACGACTATAGTCTGTATATAAGAAGTGTCACATAGTCACCGTGACGCCACCCATTGGTTTGTGGACTTCCGTTTCGAGTTTGTCTTTTTTGGCGGTCACCATCTTGGTTATTTGCAACCAGAAGTGATACGAGAGGGTGGAGCTAAGGACAACCAAACGCTGACACATTACGACATTTTTAGGCGACCATAAAGGTTATAATTTACTTTCATGAACTGAAAACACACTGTGAAAGGGTTAAAGTTGTAAGACGAAAACACAGACAACTCCCAGACCAGACAACGCCGTGGTAGCAACCTGTCAATCACAAGGTAGCCACGCCTTAAAGCATACCCTGCTTTATGGTCTATTTGACTGTAAATGGGACCATAATTTACTAAATGAACATCATGCTGTATTGAAGAAGACTTGAAACTAGCGATTGAGACCATAAACTCATTTTTACAATGTTAACTGAGGTAATGAATCAAGTGAGAAGTAGGGTCATTTTCTCATAGACTTCTATACAATTAGACTTCTTTTTGCAACCAGAGGAGTCGCCCCCTGCTGGCTGTTAGAAAGAATGCAAGTTTAAGGAACTTCCGCATTGGTTTCACTTCTCAGACCCCGGAGTTGCCCACTGGGAACGACTGACTGACCAACATTGCCATCCCTGGAGTCATAAGCGTGGCTAAAAACTATGTAAGTGGTCAAGACATTGCTGTTGATACTTTTAAAATCTCAGATTTTAAGAGGAATATTTAATAAAAAGTCTTCATAGACATACTTAAAGAGGGTAATCATGTGTTTAATGCTCTGATTTGTGGTGAAAAATAGTAGGCGTTGAAGAAAAATATTGGATTCACTGCCATGTGGACAAAGACTTGAACTGGTTGCTCTTGCCAGATAAGCGTACTGCTCTCAAAAGAAAGTGTCATCACTTTCATCTTGGCTAAGGCATGTCTTCATTTCTCTCACAGCATCATCTTTTTGCACTCATTCACACCTGCCAAGAAGTAGATAAAACAAAGAAGGACATAGGGGAGATAAAAGTGAAGAGAAAATATGTGAATGTTGGATGCTCCCTTGCAGTTGGAGTCATGCTTTTGTCTTCCAAAGCATATCTCCGAGGACATCCAGGTCTCATTCACTCAGCTCCTCTCGCTTTTAAGTCCACTAAAAATGTCTCCATGGTGCGTGCTACATACAGAGTGCAAAAAGAAACCAAATGTGGTATTATAAAAGCAGATTGTATTCAGTGATTATGTTTCCCTTTCCTTTGTTTCTTCGGGAATACAATTTTGGTTTAAAACGATTATGGTTAAATATCTGAATCAAAGAAATGCTTTCATAGAATTAAAGAAGGGGAAATAGGAAATAATTACATGGCCTCACAGCATATTAACAACAAATTCGGTTCATAGTTACTGTGAAACACAAACCGCAGTGTGCTCAGATGACAGTGGCTGGAAAGACTAATAAAAAGAGAAACTCACTCTGTGACAGTTAGTTACCCGCTGTTTACTGCAAACAAGAGACCCTTTTGCTGACAAGCTTCTGGTCGGGCCAACACAGAGAAAAAAGATTTGATATTTGCGTGTGGGACTGTTTGTGGCTGCATGCGTACATGCGTGTGGTTGTAAAATAGCCACAGAGATCACAATCTGTCTGGCTTTTTTAATTGTTCCCTGCATGAAACCATATGAATGTCCTCTAACTGGCTAACTGATGTGGATGCTGACAGTCAGAGGGCCAGACACTGACCTGCAGCATGAGAGGCCCGGAAACCATCCGACAAAATGCTACATAGCTTTTGACAGCTTCCTCCCTCTTCCTCTCTCTATCTGTCCCTTTGGAGCAGGACCCAGTGGGTGTTTTGTCTGGGTCGGATTTACAGTAGATCTAAGCACCACTGAGCCCAACCAGGCCGGCTAATTGGAAAAAGGTTTGTGCATTATGAGGCCCACAGAGAGCGCTTTCAGCACCTCCGCATTGAATGAGTAACGAAATCACACAGGGAGGCACATAGGTGAAGCAGATGCACATGTACACGTGTGCCGGGAGGAATTCTCTACGATATGTACGCACGCAGACGCAAACATCACGAATTCAGCGGCATAAAAACGAAGAGGAACACAGTGCTCGCATTAATGAATGACATGAGCGAGGAAATGGGAAGGGCAAAAGTTGAACATTCAGCTACACATGTTTGGCACGAACATTGCCATTCGAGAATACACTCCCATTATGCATCCCAAATACACTGTATGTATGCACGAAGGATAATAAATACACGCAGGTAAACGTGTCCTCTTGCACTCTCTCGGACAAAAAAAAGTGAAGTACAACTCCTTTCCTGTGCTGACAACATCCTCTCTTGTGCTAACGGGCTGTACAGAAAGCCACATTATTAGCATAAATCATACATCTTGTTAAAACCTGGAAGCACAGGATTTTCATGACAGGCAACAAAATGGCAGAGCAAATACCTCCTGCTGTACTAGATATGTGTGTGAGCACTATATCTTCCACAGACATTATGGATCAGTGAAGAGGCATGCTCTGTGCATATTGGCCTGTCTGATGAATACGCAATACCCAATACATAAATCTCTCATCACCCCGAGGCCTTTGTATCACTGCCCAGCAGTCGAACAAGAGGTCTTGAACTTGGCAACAATAGAAAGACTTTGAAGGCTTTACAGTTGGACAGACACACCACCACAGACTCCAGCAATATTAGGATGGAGAAACACAACACCTGATGAAAACACTACCTAGGGTCACAATGTGAACACTTGTCTGGCCTTGTTAGCATGTTAACATCATCATTGTGAGGATATTAGCATCCTGATGTTAGGATTTTGCTCAAAGCACCACTGTGCCTAAGTACAGCCTCACAGAGCCGTTGGAAACAGCTAGTCTTCAAATGGTTTGGTATGTATGGTCTGGCTTAATGTTTCAATTACGTTATTGAACAGCTAAGCATTTCCTTGACTGTTGTTTGTAAAGTATATGACCACCGCAACGACCCAGAAATGTCGTATCTGTTGTGACGGTGTCTTTGCTAACACAGTAGGCTCGTTCGAGATGAGCCAGACCTGCGCAGAAACGATCACCGGCGATCGCCGTGCAATACATGCCGGTCAGATTTGTGTCCGACTTGATGCCGACTTGTTCTGACGTCATGCACACGTGGGTAACGATGACCTCACGAGACCGAGGCGGCCGCAGTTTTTAGAGCCAGGCACCGCAGTTGCTCTCCACCGACTGCAAGACCCAGGGCATTATGGGAAACGCCTGGCTCGCCGCCTGATCAAAGAGCTGATTGGCTCTTAGTTTTGACAGCAAACACCACGTGTAGTAGAAAGTCACAACTTTCTGTGTAATTGTAATATTTAATGCTAGATTGCATTAGTCTCATGTTGTGTGCAATGAAGGTTTCACCTGTTAACAAACATATCTTGTGTGGTTGATAATAATAATTATTATAATAATGAAGGTTATCTATATATAACACTTATCAACGAGTGCTCATTACAAAGTGCTTTACAAGGTGGACATAAAAATAATAAAGGATAGAATCCAATGACAGACACACGCACCTTTCCACATATATTTACAAACAAATATGAATAAATCCTAAAGTGGTCTGAAAACTACAAGTGGCCTACAGATCGGATCAAACAGGAAGTAACTTTTTCTGTGACTTCATGTAAATTCCGTGAAGGCTGCTCGAAACGGCGGGAAACTGTCCGACTTGACCGCAGCTTTTTGTCACCACCCCCTGCTGCTGCCGCCTGATCTCGTCTACTTTCCAGGCGAGGCGCAGTTCATCTCGAACGAGCCTGACTTGATATTGAACAATATGATACTGCTGGCAAATTTTTTCATCCATGCATCCAAATGGAGGAAAATGAAACCCCTATTTTCCGTTTTCAAAAGGGACCTTGTGGACAATCATCTCAGTGCTTTAAGACTAATGAAAGGACAACATGCAAAGTGTCTCCTCAGAGCTTATGAAGAACTGAACATATATGATGATGACCCCTAGAGCGACTATGGAAGAGTGCAGTCTTATTATTATTCATTTATTTATGCATTTATTTTTTTGTTCCTTTAATTATTTTCTACCCTCTTTTATTTTTATTATATAATTTTTTATAATTTAAGTTATCTTTCCTATCCAATTGTGCCTTGTATGTTAGAAGTACTGAGTTTAGATTACAATGCCTTAATGTTTGTAAATGAATTTTCTTCAATTAAAAAATAAAAATAAAAATAAATCTCAACCAAGCCTTAAATATGGAGGAAGCTAGCTGAAAAAGGATGGCTGAAAGGATAATCATAACACCAAACTATCTAAGAAGTAATGTGTGGAATCATTTCGACACCACAGATGGAATAATTGTGAATAAAGTAGGCTGTTTGCTGCCTTTTAAAAGTGCAACCGTTTGACAGTAACATTACAGTACTACAACAACACATCTGAACTCACCTGTTAACTTGCTAGCTTGCAAATGAGGCACAGCGTCAAGCAAAGCGTGGTCGCTCGCCGACACTGTGATGTGCGCGTGCGCAGTTCATTGCCATTCTGTTGCTAGGGCAACAGCTCCAGGTCCAAGTTTACTTCCGGTCAGCTACTGCATTAACAAACATTGCAACAGGAAATACAAAGGGACCAATTTAAGAATGCTTATGTTGTCAGATTTGAAAAGGTCTACAAAGGTTGCGTTCAAGTTAATTAAAAAAAATGGACGGGGCTGATAGAAATGTTTAAAAAAAAGCATATAACTCAAATACTGTTAATAGAATAATTTCATGTATGTATAAAGGGCTATTAAATCTTAAAATGCACTCAACTTTGTATATTAAAACAAAATAAGAGAAGGAAGCAGAGTTTTTTTTTTGTTTCATGGTTTATTTAATAGGGACCAATACAATGTACATAGACAGCTTAAAAACAGCTATCTGATGCAAGTATCATAGTGCTTATAGCGGATGCTAATTTGCAACACCTGTCCCTAGAAGGGCTTTTTGTGAAAATAAGAGATTAAAACAGGAATGGGTACAGGAAAAATAAATAAATACAATAAAGCACACATTTAAAAACATTACATTTAAAAACTAGGCATGAGTACAGGTTTGTCGCTGAAATAAACAGGATTTGGTTGCTCTCTTAAAAGTGGTAAAGTTTGCAGCAGATTTCAAGTGATCAGGTAGCGAGTTCCAAGACTTCGCTCCTTTCACAAAAAAAGCTGTCTGAGCAAAAGATGTTTTGCAGAATTGAACTTTACAATTGCCACTTGAAGCTGCTCTGGTGGATCTGCTACAGCTCTGTAGTCTCATGATGTATTTGCAGAAAGGCTAGGCAGATAATCAAACCTGAGGAAGAATGGACAACAATATGGTTGTATCAATGGAAATGTACCAGCTCACAAAATTGGAGGGAGTTTAGTTGGAAAAGCCTGATAAGATATTTTATTACACCCTCTCGGAAATCCCACTATGATGGCAACTCCCCAGCTTGCTGGAGAAATTGTGGAAATTTAAATGCACATCATTACCATGTTTTCTGGGATTGTCCCGTCACTCAAAATTTTTGGAGAGAGATACATAATGCCTTACATGAAATTTACAGATGTCATATACCCCTGGAGAGTAAGACTTTATTTTGGGACTTATGACTAAAGAATGGCTGAAAAAGAGACAATTATTTATTAAATATAATGCTGGTAGCTGGTAAAAAGGCTCTTACTAGGAAGTGGAGGAGAGCCCAACTTTAAATGCATGGATGGACATAACACTGGACATTTGCAAAATGGAGAGGATGACAGCATATGTTAACCATAAATTGGAATTATTTGTGTCATGCTGGGAAAACTGGGTTAACTATTATAATAACCCACAGGCCAGATTTTACTTTTGTAAATCTATGATTGTACGGTAATGAATATGATCACTCCCTATTTGTTCATAGACATAGGTGGGTGATATATGTATACAGGGTCTGTAACTCATTTCATGGAAGTATGTTTGTTGCGAAGTGTCAATAAAAAATATAATTAAAAATCTTTAAAGTGGCAATCCTTAAGGTTTCAGTCCTGGTTGATTTAGAATTTTTATTTGAGTGAAAACAATGTAATTGTGCTCAGAGTTTATAAGTCTGGAGTATTTTTGTTGATACATGAGCATAGAAATAGAATAGGAAAATCCTATTTCTGTGTACATGAGCTTCAAGTTTGCAGAACTGTGTGCATAGTTCCATTTTTTATTTGTATACAATGGAGAAAAACTGTAATTTTCTGGGAATGTCACCACATACCCCCAGTTCATTATACTGCAGATATTTAAATATTGTAATACTTTCATCAGTGGGACATAGGCTCAATCACCATTGTGTTACCTCATTTGGCTAGATAGTGACTTAACAGACATTCATTAAAATTAAAATCTTTGAGATTGTCATTTTAAAATAAAAAGCATGAAATGTTACCGACATTTTCCATCAGTAATGAACTTAACAACTTGCCTGATACATTTTCGTCAAAGCCGTTTTGTAATTGACACTGCTATGGATTAAGATATTAGCTTTAATGGAAACACACATAATTGGCATTTTATTTGGAAACATTTCAAAGATTTAATAAAATTTACACAACAGTTGAATGGAAATATAGCTAATAATGCCCCATCATGCATCTCCCACACTGGGAATTTTTCATGAACCTCCAGCTGTCAGATTCCAGTCAGTCTTTTCCAGTGTGACAGCTTGAGGTGTTAAATATGGAAAGTCATACTCACAGACTGAAATGTCTAGCCTGCATAATAGGACATCCAGACCCCTTACGATCACACTGCTGACTAGTGTGAAAGGTGCTTGAAGTGAGCAGATAATAAATGACTTGCTGAAGACATAAAGCCTTTGGGCTGGTGTCTAGATTTATGCTGTGATATTAGCTCGGATATCATGCTTTAAAAGTTAGATAGATGACCTGCTTGGGAGACATGCGTCATCAGAGGTACTTCGCTCTAATCATTATATGGTGTGTGTTTTGTAACTTCAAAATTTTAATGTGACACACACACACACGGCCGGCTCATGCTTGGCAGTGGTGAGCGGTGATATCCCGTCCAGTGCAGCTGGTGTGCAGCCTCTAGGCAGCCCTGTGCTCTGGGAGGGAAGCCTGGTTTGATTTTAGTCCAGGGCAAACCAGGACTTTCACATTCCTGCTTTTCAATTGAAATTAACGTATTTATTACTGCCTGGGAAAGTGATAAATATATGCTTAGATATGTGCATTTGGAGGAAAAGGCGCTGGACTAATGAAGTCTAAGGTGAGGTGCCGTTTGCCCTCAGGGCTAGCCAGTGTAATATTACATGACACTTTTTTTTTCTTCCTCTCCCACTCATTCTCCTTTGCTCCATCTTCAAGCGAGGCCGTTCCAAGCTGGAAAGTTCTGCCGCTGTTACATAAACTCCAGCTCCAACGGCTGCGGGGTCAGGAAAAAAGGGGAACAAAAGAAGGAGAAAAACAAGACAAAAGTTGAGTGTATTGTGGGAAAATGAGGCTGAAAGATAAAAGAGGATCTGGAACGGGTAAAACCTGTATCATCAGGAACGTCTAAAAACTCCTCTTCATCAGATCTTGGGGAAAAGAGGAAGAACAAAAGAGCAGGAGGAAATTGGAAGCAGAGTGAAGGCAGCTTAGCAGCTCCCATCCAAAAAGCCTGGAAGAAAGGGAAGGAGGGAAAACTAAAAACAAGGCATTAAATGGCTCGGCGTCGTCCAGGGCTGCGGCTGAAACCCTCGTGGAACCGGCCAGGTCACTCCAGAGACAGAAATGAGACCCCGCTTTGGAGCAGTTTCAACCTGACATGTCTTCCTGCCGAGAAGATGTTTTCTTTGTTAACACGAATCCCTCGTGACACTCCAAGGTTTTATTGAACGGGTTAGCTGGATCGGATGCATGCTTTTATTTTTGCGCTTGGAGAGGTGTTTCTTGAGATTTGTTTCCCATTTCACCCTTCCTGCCAACACTCCTGACGACCCAAACATAACTTCAGGAGGCCTCAAAACTTCTCACTTTCTGAGTGGATGTGCGGTAAATGGTTGAGCAATGCATGAGTTATTAGATTTATAGGAAGTGTTCAACAGTTTGTCTGGAAGTGGGTGATGATTCATATTCCAAATGGCTTGCAGATGCTGTAGCAGATTTCAGTGGGTACATAATGTGACTGAACATCAAATCAGCTCATAATTACCCCTCAAAACCACATCCACGTGTATTTACCGAGGTGTTTATGCACGTAAATCCCAAACGAACATCCCCTCAAACCATTAAATTCACCACGAACAACACGATGTGTTTCAGCAGACAAGCCTGTGAATTATGTAACAACAGCTCTCATGTGAGCATCTTTTCAGGTGCTCACCAGAGACACGCTCATTAAATCAACCACCCTCTTCCTTTCACTGCCTGGGAACATTTTTCAGTCTGTCAGGGATTTTTTACCATGAACACACTTGTTTGCTGACTCACTGCATTCTCTTCTTAAAGAGTGCTGTCTATCCTGCTGTCATCTCCGCTCTTTCCACTGACCAGACACAAAACACACACTCCGGAAACCTCCGTAAATCCCGGGTGACTGTATCTCCAGTCAGCCCTCACCTCACCTGAGAGAGACAACACGTTTCCCATCAGACGCAGGACATTCCCAAAAGGTTGCCTATCACACATCCTCTCTTTGATTTAAAGACTGCTGGCTTTCCTCGAGCACATCAGCAAAACATTAACAAGAAAATGGAAAAAAAAGACGAGGAATGATTGAAGCAATGACTGAGAAAATAAAGTGGGAAAACTAAGAGAAACGGTGGATGGAAATGGATGGAGTGGAGGTAGAAGAAAGGGATGCGGTATTCAATAAGCGCAGGTCAACACCAGGCTGTGCGCTGGGCTTTACTGTCACAGCGTGCCTTTCACCATTTGTTTCCCATAAAGGCCACATGGAAACGTTTAGCTGGCTTAAAGCAGATCGGCGCACGTTGTCTCGGGCCCGTCACATTTGCTACTTGTTTTTCAGGTCTGTCCTAATAAAGTTTTCTGAAAAATAAAGGCAGCTGCGATAAATAATATTAATGATAACATAAAATTAAATATAAATGATGGGAGACACCAAACTAAACTGTGTTAGAGATATGAGTAATGGGAAACGTACTTCTCCCAGAGTGAATTTGTGTTTTAAACAGCTATGAGAGAGAGAAAGTTAGAGAGATAAAAATAGCATCCTCGAAGCATTTCCTCATGGCTCACAGAGTCTTAAGTGCCTCAACAACAACTTCACTTGTGTTTTCATTCTGCAACAACATCTGCAGTCTTGCAAATGGAATAGAAATCACAGATGGACAGGTTATGAGGAGTGAAGTCATAACGGAGGGTTAGTTAGTTTGTAGTCTTGATACTTTCTGGTTTAATGGGTAAAACTGTGAAAACAATCAACACAAAACTCTCGCTAGACATATCTTTAAATGTTGGGGGACAAAAAAATGGCCTGTTTGCGTGTTTGGACAAGGTCCTTCTAGTGTGTATTAACACCTACGTGTGAGTACAGTGGTTGTAATAAATTCATCCTGCACTCTGGCCTCCGTGTACAGTACGTGTGTATAATATGTGTGTGTTTGTCAAGTCAAATTCCTGCGAGCATATGGCAGAGTGATACAGGTTTTCACAAGTACACAAACCCAGCTGTCCGTCCATCCCCCAGGTACACGGCTCTAATTCTGCCAAGTCATTTACATTGAGCTTCTGCACAAAAACTATTTCCTGCCCACTTTCCATCCAACATCCACATCACAGGCCTACAGGGTGCATAGATATGTGCACGTAATGTGTTGAGAGCTCGCCTAATGGCCCACCAGGCTTATTGCAAGCCGACTGCCGTCGGGGTGCTTCCACTTTCCACTCTTTATCCTTTTAAATGAGCACTACCCCAGACAGGAGTGGGCAGAGGCTTAAGACAGTAAATAATACTATGAAATCCCATCCTAATACATCTTCCCCGGCATTATAAAGTACAAAGACTGCATGTTGTCATTGTTTGTCTAATCTCCAGCCAAATCAAAGCTAGAGTCCATATATTGGCATCGGCCACTCTGCTCAACTACTGCAAATTGTCTGCTCTTTCCATATTCATAATCTGAATTGAACCTTTTATTTATGTTGTCTGGCAGCTCAAGCCTTTACTCCCACAAATAAGGGAATGTTTTTCTCCCACAATACCCACATAAGCCTTATACTGGGAACGATGCTGCCTACAGCTGAGGAACTTAATGTGCATAGCAGCCTCTGGTGGCCTTTTGGAGAATTTTACTTCAAGTGCCTGATAATTAAAAACTGTAAAAGCAGAAAGGGGTTCATGTAATAACAGCTGTAAAATAGGATGTGTAGCACTTTCCAGCAGCTAATAGCTGACAGATTTCTCCAAAAGGAAATCCTTATCTGACAATCTCATCCTCTACGTGCACTGCTTTCAGGCAACATGAGAGTTTGATACTAATGTTATTGTTCTGTTGCACAATAAAACAGAAAAAGACAAAGAATAAGAAAAACATGGCTAATGTTCTCGAATTATCAAGATCAGATTTGTGCTTCTAAAGTAAGACCAGGAATGATTTGTGTGTGTGTATACTGTATGATTGTGTGTGTGTGTGTGTGTGTGTGAATGGTTGCCTGTGTTTTCAGTTATTGACGAGGTGTGCAGTCGGTCTAAATGAGAAGTTCTGTTCGTTTCTTCAGGGTGACGTAAAGCCATTCACAGGTGTGACAACCACAACCAACACACACACACTCACACACATCCACAGATTACTTCCATGCACCCTGAACAAACATAAGAGAAGCATTAGGTCTGTTATTGTTTGCCTTTGCAGAGCGGCTACGGTGCTCCAAAGGAATAATGCTCCCACAGTACACTGAAGCAGAAGTGACAAGGTGGTACAGAGGACACAGTGTGTGTGTGTGTGTGTGTGTGTGTGTGTGTGTGTGTGTTGGATTTGTGTGACTAGTTAAAACTACTCCAGGTTGCCTAACAGGCATGTTATAAAAGTCTCTCTACTGTCACAAACACACGAGAAAAGCATCATATTAAATATGTCGCTTTTATTTGACATAACCATCTACATAAATTAACATGCCATATAATTGGCAGCAATATAGTGTGATTTGATTTCTTAAAAAAACAACGACAAAACAAGAAAACAAGACAAACGTAAAAACATTACGATGCAAGGCTTTCCAGCCTTGCACCCAAAAAAAAAAAAAACTGTCTATACATGGCCAAATGAAAAGACAATTCTTTCAAGAAACAGGATATTTTAACATTAAAGAAAAAGTGACTTTCCATGAGGGATGCGACAGATAAATGGTCGGAGGCACACACTTACAAAAAAACGTTTCCCTCTAACTGAAGCACAGATCAGTGCCAAGGAATTGTTTTATTGAGGTGTACCACTCATCTCGATGTTTTGAGTTCAGTTCATTCATCCTCTGACGGTCTTCCTCGTATGACTCGGTCATCCATAAATGAGACACAAGAAGCTGAGGGAAGGATCTTCTCGTCACTCATCTCCTGCTGGGAGATTCTCTTCAATCCTCTTGATGAACCTCATGCGGATTTCTGTCACATTGTCTCCTCTCAGGGTGTCCTGAGCAAATCTCACATCCACGGCCATCTGGACCTAAGTCAGATGAATAATCACTTACATTTCTATGCACAAACTGTTTTCCTCTTGGTGAAATTGTTACACAAATTTGCACATGAAATCTATGGACTACTCTATTATACGACAACCATCAATTTACCTGAAGTGTAAAATGTATAGCAACGCTTTACATTCTGATAATTTACCCGTGAGAGCGAAGATGGAGCGAACAGTGAAAACAAGAAGAGCTCGTACCTAAACGGGGGTTACTTTTGTCGTTTGAATGTGGTTTGGCTACCAAAAGTTAGACACGGACCAGAAAACAATCTTCTGCATAGTTTGCCACACGCCGGTTCCCACTACAGACATATTTGGAGTGCAGGCTATCTGTTGTCATTAACTGGACTACAGACTACGGTACACTAAAGTTCTTAATAAGATGAGAACATACTCAGTACTTTTCATTTGTCAAGTATTTAATTCACAGAGTAGTATACAAAAATAGACTTTACCTTGTGGTTATTTCATAAAGGCTATTTATTTATTGAATTACTTGAAAATGTGCTATATCGTGATATGTAAGGGATAATGTACAGCTAGCCGGTCATTGTTGTGACATAAACTTGTCTTGCATCGCCCTGAAGGGGTTTATTTCACAACTATGACCTGCTAGCTGTACATTATCCCGCTTATTACACGGCTGCTCACTTAAGAAATCAATAATTTGACACAAAAACGGTCCTCCAGAGTCCGACTTCAGAACTGCGCCCATAGCAACGGTCTGTCATACATAGCAATGGTCTGCTCTAAAGAAATAACAGATGTAGAACGCCGTGATTATCAGAATTGAGTATTCAATAAGGCCGTGTAATAAATATCGTTATCGAAACGAATATATGGAATTAACTATATCGGAATAAAATTTTGGCCATATTGCCCAGCCCTGTTGAGTATATTGAGCTTACCATCTCCAGGGCTCCTCTGAGGACCCCACATAGCAGGTTGGAGTAGACCAGCGTGCTGTGGTTATCCGGCAGCTCCACAAAGTCCACCAGCGGGTTGTTCTCAAGGATGAGGGAGAATTCATCTCCTGCTGGACTCCAGTTGGTCACACTCGGGGTGATTCCCAGGTACATCTTAAACGCAACCTAACAACAACACGGTGAGGAGTGGATAAAAAAAAGAAAACAGTGCAGGATTACTCAGTTGAAAACAGTAATGTTTGACTGCACATTCATTTAGCTGAAATGCCTGATCCTGTTCACACACACCTGCTGTCTGTTGCTTCTTTTCTTCTGCAGCACTTTGTCCCTGTGATGTGTCGGCATACTTTCTCACGCATGCACAAATCAAAGTCCGCTCAAGCAAATGACACTGCAGTCACACCAATGAAAATATTCACTGGTGCTGGGCGAATTTTTATATATATAGTATATATATATATATATACAGTATGTGTAAAATGGTCTGACTCAGGAGCGCAACAGACTTACCATAACAACCAAAGTATTTTTAGAAACACTGAAAAACTAATATTAGTAGGGCTGTCAAAGTGAACGCGATAATAACGCGCTAACACAAAATAGTTTTAACACTACTAATGTCTTTAACGCATTTACACAATCAATCTTTCGGGGGTTGTAGCAAGCTCAGTTTTAAAGCTAGTGGAGATGAAGTGAAGTGGTACCAACCATGTCATACTAGCTTGTCGCAAAGGAGGTTAAATAATGGTCTAAACTTGCGAAAAAACTGGCATGGCCATTTTCAAAAGGGTCCCTTGACCTTTGACCTGAAGATATGTGAATGATAATAGGTTCTATGGGTACCCACGAGTCTCCCCTTTACAGACATACCCACTTTATGGTAATCACATGCAGTTTGGGGCAAGTCATAGTCAAGTCAGCACACTGACACACTGACAGCTGCTGTTGCCTGTTGGGCTGCAGTTTGCCATGTTATGATTTGAGCATATTTTTTATGCTAAATGCAGTACCTGTGAGGGTTTCTGGACAATATTTGTCATTGTTTTGTGTTGTTAATTGATTTCCAATAATAAATATATACAAACATTTGCATAAAGCATAAATATTTTAATCGATTGACAGCCCTAAATATTAGTTAATAGCACCACAACTTAAGTACAGTGACTAAGTCTTGCCTTCCGAAGAAACCATTCATGATCTTGAAAATGTGTTTTTGAACAGACCTCTATATACATTTCTCTGACGAATGACTGAGGTGGTTTCAGAGTTTAGCTAGAGGTCACATGATATCCTCAGGCAAGGCTATCAATGCACCTTCCAAACCGCTGTCCCACTGTGGTCCTCCATTTACAGACATGACCCATCTCTTCATGACCAAGAGCCAGTTCCCTGAGCTAGTGTGGGGTTACATCTGGGGAATGACTCCCCTACTAGCAGGCTGCAGTGACACCTTGAAAACAGCTGGAGTGCTGAACGTGTGTCTGCATCTTTCTGTCTATCGGACATAAAAGGAGTCTGACTTTTGCAAAACAACACGAGGATATGTTTAAAATCCACAAGCTGGGATGAATACAGAGAGGAAGATTGAAGTACAACGTACCACAACAGTAATATGATCAGCCAGGCGACTCAGTAAATAACTACTGACACATTAATACGTATTACAGCTTTTTTAGCGCTTATCTAAGAGTACCTGGGTATCACTGAATGTGCATCACCTTTCTGAGGGATGAGATTGCATTTCATTCCACATGTAAGAGAATCCTCTCCTGCTGAATATCAAGGTAACTATCACGCAAAGCAAAGAGGAATGCGATCTTGGCCTCAAGTTAAGAAGGATGCAGACTGTCTGGGACTTTAAGTTTTTCTGATCTACAGTACTCAGTCACAATCATCAGTTTTCCCCAACCCCTCCCAACATACTTCCCTTCTTTCCCTCATCAATTGTCAGGATGTTTCATCAACATCACTCTCTCTAATCTTTCTTTTTCTGTCGTCCCTCCTTCCACTTCCCCTTCTCCCT
>CAKAKR010059841.1:0-63587 GCA_916700685.1 Adelosebastes latens
TTATAGGCAATGCCGCAAGATGTACGCACAAGCAAACATTCTCTTACGGAAGTTTAGTATGTGTTCAGATAGAGTGAAGATGTCTCTGTTCAGAGCATATTGTACACCACTGTATACAGCCCATTTGTGGTCAAACTATAAAAAAGCGAGCTTACAGAGACTTCAGGTTGCATATAATGATGCAATGAGAATATTTCTAAAAAGACCAAGGTGTTCCAGTGCAAGTGAAATGTTTGTGTCTGCAGGCATAAATACTTTTCAAACTGTATTAAGAAATCTCATGTACAAATTTATATGCCGGCTTAATCACTCTGAGAATGACATAATCTTGCGGTTGTCTAACATCAGATTTAGCACTACACGGTACCAATCACAGCTGTGGAGGCACTGGTATAGTTCTTTATATGTAAGGCATTAATGTATGTATATATATTTTTAATATTTATATTTTTAATATCTTTTAATCATGACTTTTTATAGTGCTTCCTGTATTGTAATGTACTATATGTGTTTTTTTCTTTTTTCTTATCTGGACCTTGAGTCTGCAATAAAGTTTGAATTTAATTGAATATACAGTATAGGAAAATATGGTGGCGGATGCCGGGTGGTCAGTTAGTGATGCAGTCGGCAAATTTACGCAATACAAAATTATACTCAGATATTATGATACACCAGCTAAACTTTAAAAATTGGCCGTACTGTTATTCAAATTACCGTCAGAGGTGTAAAAATGAACAAGGTATGTTGATTCATTTAATGTGGGAATGTTTTTTTGTTTCTCCTTTTATGAAATGAGTAATCACACGTATTGGAGAGAGAGTGGTAGCAAAATATTATTATTATTATTATTAATAATAATAATAATAATAATAATAATAATAATTATTATTATTATTATTATTATTATTATTATTATCACGGGAAGTTTGGTTTCATTTTTGTAATTTATACAAAAAAAGGCACAAAATAGGAAGGCAATACTCCGATTTTTACTGTGAAAATGTTGTATTTATGTTGTATTTTATTTGTACTTTTATTTATGTTAATCTGTTTGTGTTATTTCTTCTATTAGCTACTTTTATGTGCTCAACTGATTTGTTCTGTTTATTCTGCTCCATGTTCCTCAGTGATTTAGTGTAGGTTTGTTTTGTCTTGTGTTGCATTATGTTCTTTTTTTTATTAGAAAAGCTAAATTACAAAAAAAGAAAATCCTATTCAGCAAAGTATTCTCTCAGCTGTTGACCCTTTGGTGTGTTCTCCATCAGACCCGGAACCAAAGATGAACTGGGCATCATTTTATGCCGTCATCAGCGGTGTGAACAGACACTCCACAGGCATCGGTCGCATCTGGCTCTCTGTCCTGTTCATTTTCCGTATCCTGGTTCTGGTGGTCGCGGCGGAGAGCGTGTGGGGCGACGAGAAGTCCGGCTTCACCTGCAACACCCAGCAGCCTGGCTGCAACAGTGTCTGCTACGACCACTTCTTCCCCATCTCCCACATCCGCCTATGGGCGCTCCAGCTCATCCTGGTCTCCACCCCCGCCCTCCTGGTAGCCATGCATGTGGCCCACCGCCGCCACGTCGACAAGAGGCTCTACAAACTGTCGGGGCGGACCAACCCCAAAGACCTGGAGCAGATAAAGACCCAGAAGATGAAAATCTCAGGGGCTCTGTGGTGGACGTACGTCATCAGCCTGGTGTTCCGTATTGTCTTTGAGGTCACCTTTATGTATCTGTTTTATATGATCTACCCCGGTTACAAGATGATCCGGCTGGTGAAGTGTGACTCGTACCCTTGTCCCAACACGGTGGACTGCTTCGTGTCGAGGCCCACAGAGAAGACTGTCTTCACCGTGTTCATGCTGGCTGCGTCGGGGGTTTGTATTTTGCTCAACATCGCGGAGGTGGTCTTCTTAGTGGGGAAGGCCTGCAGTAAGCAACTGCAGACTGCTGGAGTCTCGACTATGGGGGCTTGGATCCAACAGAAGCTCTGCTCGTACTAACAAAACACAGATTTCATACCTGCACAAAGGGACATATATGTGACCTTAGATCCAGGTAACAGCCATTGATTTAAAGGGACTGTTTGTAAGAATCAGAAATGCTTGTTAACAGCGACCGCTGTGGCCGTTAAGTCAACGAAAGTCAGCGTCGGGCTAGCGCTTGCTCGCTCTTAATAGACATGAACGACCATCGCTCAAAACAGTGAGGCGACACACGTCAGCTAAAACCACAATATCACTCTATATTTCAGCTGCTTAGCAGTAATGTTAGCTGACCAGACGAAGGTCTCTCCATGAATCACTGCTGATCCTAGTGTTGACTTTTCCTGCTTCAGCCTCCCGACCGCGGCCGGAGGGAGACACCGGCACCCAGTCGGAGACGATAACGTTTCTCGCTGCGGAGCCCCGTCACTTCACAAGACACGGAAAACCTCTGTTGGTCTGGAGGAGCTGCAGCATTTATTTCTGCACAAACGTCCACTGTACATTCACTAGATATTCTCAGAGCTAAACTAACTCTTCTGCAGTGTGTAGTGTGCTCGCATGCACGTGAGGTGGAGCGAGCTGTGAGTGAAGGCAAGCAGGCAGGCAGAGGAGCAGAGGAGCAGAGTACAGCAGAGACTCCGGCCCTCGAGACCAAAGCTACTGTCTCCCCCGCGTCCTCCGACCGCGGCCAACACTGTTTTGCAAGACAGGCTTCACTAGATATAACTTTGCGGTTTTGGTGCTTCTGTGTAGTTTGTGTTGGAGTCTTGTCTGAACAGCGTAGCCACACAGCGCGCGTGCATATGCGAGTGCCGAGCGTGCATATGTGAGCGCGCATGGGACACCGACCCGGGTGATTTATACGTGTTAGAAGTTACAAACAGTCCCTTTAACTTGTGAGTAAGGTGCATATAATATATTGTACATCGCAGTTTGATATGATTAGTGGTTTATAATCTCAGTGACAAAGCATTTGATGCCAAAGTGGGGAAAAAGTAGTGTTCAAACAACACATTGTGTTCTCACCAGACTTAAGATAATACTTCAAAGAATACCCACAGGAACTACTGCCATGAACCTAAAAACTGTATACAGCAGCACTTTGTACTGACATAATATAATAGCTTGATGTTAGTCCAATAAAGATCAATTAAGTAACATTTATGAAGAAATATTCCAACTGACCACATTATATGCTTTCATTGTCATGGACTTTGACATCCACAATGGTGGACTTTGATTTTGATGAAGATTTTTGGTCTTGAAATGAAAACATTATATCATGAAATGTGACACATGCTATTTAAGATCATCAGAGAAATGTGCCGGAGTACGGAGTAGTAATATTTTGGGCATTTTAATTTGTAATATTCTATTGCATCAAATATGATCATGCTTTTGCCTAAATCACCATGAATTGAATCTAATACACTGGAGGATTTATGTTTTTTCCGTAGCTGTTACAGTATTAGCGATAAGATGTTGTACTAATACATGGAAAACATGTTAAATCATTGACAGTGTTTGTTTAATATTGGTTAAATGGTTCCTTTAGATATGAACAAAGCATTAACTCACATCAAAAAACTTGAATTTCAATCTTTTTTTTCCTGAAATGTACTAGTGATTGCTAAACATGTTATTTAACCCTTGTGCCTCACTAGGGACATTTTTGGCTTTTTGAGTTTTATTTTTCGATCATTTTGACAGGTATTAATGCATGGCATATATTTTGACAAGGGTGTGAGTTTTCTTTAATTTTGGAAGGTCAACCATGGCTCATAATAATAATAATAATAATAATAATAAAATTCTGTAATAAACTGTGTAGCCAAAATACCAAATGGCCCCATGAAACCCATTAAAACCACAATTTTTGATTCCACGGCCATTACAGCATAAACTCATTCATTCTAGGCTTTCAATCTAGAGCCCAGGCTTCAAAATTGGAGTTTTTACTATTTTCCACCAAATTGAGCCATTTTCTCGCATTTGCCCTATGGCGCAAATACAAGCTATTTTCCTGGTTTCCACTCGGGTTATTGCTGGTGTATTATGCAGCACTGTAGTATTTCATGCAATGCATCAAAATCAATATTGCTGGTAATCAATGGCGTATCCCAGACTGTGAAATTTTTTTATATAAAATATATTATATTTATAAAAATAAAAATGTCTTTTAGCATTTAGTATACAAAAAATAATTACAATAATAATTTTTTGATTTTTTTTTCCTCATAAAAACCAACAGTGGTGTTATGTAAAAAAAAAAAGAAGGCATTTAAAGGGTCAAAATTATGAAAATTAATTAATATTTGGTAGTTAGTAGTAGTGGATGTGTGGTTGCGTTTGTGCTTTAGAATGTAACCACCGTGACACAATCAGACAATAACGTTTTATTTCTCTGATTCACTGCTTTGTTCTCGCTAATGCCGCTCCCTCTCTTCATTCACTGTATTGCTAGCTCGACCACCGCTTCGCTCTCTGTAGCTCGTTGAGCCAGGGAAGAGGGGTCAACTTTGAATGCTGTATGTTTACCAACAGCAACCGACAATGCTACGTAGCATACCTTTAAATCTGACACTGCACAAAATATAAAAATGCATAAAAATAAGTGTTGTTGCTAATCATTGACATATCCCAGACTGTGAAAAATAATAGAAAAATAAAAATTCCCCCTAGCATTTAGTATACAGAAAAAAAACTTTTTTTTTTTTTTCTTTTCAAAACAACAGTGGCATTATGTTAACAAACATTTTAAATAAATGAATATTTGGTAGTAATGATCAGGACTAAAGTTGGCTAAAAAAGTCTGAGGACATTAGAGCACCTTTTTTAAAGTGAGGCACAAGGGTTAAATTCATTCATTTTGAAGATGGATGTCTATTTATTGTCAGTACACAGCAGAATAAAATCAACCAGAGTTTGTGTAATTGTGTAATTTTTACTATGTTTTTTTCACCAAATCCAAAATGTGATTTAAAAATTCTGAAAGAAATGATTATACATGCTGAAATTACTCATGTGAAATGTCTACGGCTTCTTAAATTGTTGAATTTGACTCCAATGGGAGTGCTCCAGCGTATAAGAGGTTGAAATTGTTCTGGTGCACAGTATTTTGAAAGGATTTCCTTACTGAGTGGAAATAGTTCATGTAATACGTGAAATCACCAGAGAGCAGCAGTTATCTACAAGAAGAAATGAAGCTGCATTCACAGTGGTGCCACTCTCTGTGATTCTCCACAGCTGTCAGCACTGTAACTGGGAGAAACATGAATGAAACTCCATTACACATTTACAGTAGTGGCGCCTTCACCATCTTTAGACGAGAGATCCTCGGAGCCGTGTTGCCACCTGTTAGGAAACATCTTAGGCTGATTAAGTCTTTCTTAAGGTCCTTCTGAAGGCCAGAGTGCACAGTTTTGGGTTATCAATAGCCTGGCCATGTAAGGGGTCAGTGTGTGGGTGACAATGGTTGACCCCGCGGACAGCTGGACCTGAGGTGACCGAGTATGAGGGCACTTCTCTTTTTATGGAACACATCTACGCACACCATCTATAGTAGAGTTCAAATTGACGTGACTCATATTGGCAGCACTGTACATAAAACAAATTCCTCCAATCTGTTATTCCTGTCTGTGATTACTGTTAGTGGTGACTGTGTGTGAGCAAAGTTGTTGTCATGTGTGGGGCTTCTCAGTCCCACCCACACACGTTTTGTTAAAAGGATTGGAAAAGTTAGAAATTCACCAGAAGGAGGCTGATTTTGATGATGATCTGTTTTATAGCAAATGAGTCAGTTATTGGGTTAGAAGAGAAACACTGCTCTGCTTTTTCATTAATCAGTAATTGTCTTGTATGATGGATGATATGTATGGAGGAGATCAGGCTTTAATGGCAAAAGTTATCACGGATCAACTGTGACCTTGTGTGTGTGTGTATGTATATATAATTTACTTAAAATTGTAATACTTAATCAAAGTACTTAATTTTACTTAAGTTAAAGTACAGAAACATAATCAGAATGTGGTGAAGTACCATAGGTAAAAGTACTCATTATGGTTTCTTTCAGAGTGTTATATCATGATGTACGGTATATTACAGTATATTGTGGAGTTTTTGTTACTGATGCGATCAAATGTAAGAGGCATTTTAAGGTGTAGCTAATTCTATCTCATATATATATATTTACATACATATATACATAGAGTATTTTAACAGATTACACTTAAACACATGTATATATACATACATATATATATACATATGTGTGTGTGTATATATGTATATATATAGATATATGTGTGTATATGTATACAGTATATGTATATGTATATACTGTATATGTGTATATATGTATGTATATATATGTATATACAGTATATGTATATACATATATATACATATACTGTATATATATATATACATATATACATACAGTATTTTAACAGATTACACTTAAACACATGTATATATACATACATATATATACATGTGTGTGTGTATATACGTATATACGTATATAGATATGTGTGTGTATATGTATACAGTATATGTATATGTATTTACTGTATATGTGTATATATGTATGTATATATATGTATATACAGTATATGTATACATATACTGTATATGTATGTATATATATGTATATACAGTATATGTATACATATACTGTATATATATATATATATATATATATATATGTAAAGTACAATACAGGTACCTCAAAATTGTACTTAAGAACAGTACATGAGTTAAAGTAGGCTACTAAGTTACTTTCCACCACTGTTGAGTGGTCTGCACCGCAACAGCATGAAGAAAATGAAGCGTTTAGCTGAACTTTGAGTTGATACAAAGAATAAAGAACTTCCAGATGACACAGTCTAAAGAACAGGACCAAGTTTGTAGGTCTCTCTGCGTATTACCACCATGCATAAAGCTTATCAGTCACTCGACAAGCAGCAGCGCTCACTGCGGCACTGAGGGAAGGCTCGATGGTGCCTGACGCTCCTCCACACAGTCAGGGGTCACCATGAGAGTGACAACAAAGCCACTCCCATCACCGTGACTTATATTTAGATCACACTGACATTTAAGACTAACCTGCATCCTCACTGGACTCTCGAGCTGCCACTCCATTGAGCAGGAACACCTCTTAAGCGAAGAGTTTTATACTTCTGTACAAGTGGGAAAGTTTTCATCTGTGCTTCGCTCGGAGACCAGAAGGGTTTAGCTGTGGTGCCTGTTGAACGCTGGGCATTGATCAGGTCAGAGTGGGAGGGCAGCAGGCGGGATCATAGGACCTCGAGTGAAAAGTTTATCTTGGCGCTGCACTTTCCTCAGTGGTTCAGGAGAACATGGCCTCTCTGTGAACTGAAGAGGCTCCGTCACTGACTGACTCTGGATCTGCACTGCTGTAGGAGATGAAAATTATCAGGTAAGTCTTTCTTAATGAAGATATCCAAGTTAATTATTTTGAATGTGTAACTTAATAATCAAAAAACATATTACAGTTCTGAAGTTAATTTCATGTACTGTATCTTTAATATAGTATATCTAAGTATTCATTTGGGACTGAAATCTAGACTCAGTATTAAATACACTTACAACAGTTAGTACTTTATGAAAAGTGCTGATCCTTTAAGTAATCCTTTAATTCCTGGCTGACAATCTTTATGTATTTCAAACAGGTGTTCCAATTCACAGTCTGTCCACTTCTGATCACTAAAGGACAAGTACGACTATTTTTAAAGAATATTTTTACTATGTTGTATTGTAACCAATAGGCCCTGAAATCTAAACTAGAAACCTAATTCTGGAGTCGGGGAGCACTGTTGGGTACTGTGTCACAAGATGTAGGAGTCTCCCCTGCCTGCTCCAGGGCTTTCTGTCACACACAGTCAGCTGTGTCCTTGCCCTCTTTATTAGCGTACACTGGATAGGACACAACCTTTGGGAGTACAAACAGCGAATTCATTATAAATCAGTGTTTCTATTAGTAAATCTCCTCTGAAGTACAGTAGCCTTTGGTTGTGGGGTGACAACATCAAAAACAAATAGCATATTTATAATGGTAAGCATACAAGGAATGTCATGAGTAAATTGTACAGCAACTAAACTCATTTAAACTTAATGTTCTTATTGGATTGGATTGGATGCATAGATTGTCCATTTAAATTAAATTACAACGCACTTGATTGAATTTAATTTCTATCTTTATTGAATTTCAATAAACATTTAATTGTGTGACACAGGTATTTGGATCTTTTTGTGACCCCTTGCTTTTAAATTTAGCTTAAAACCTGCAGTAGGCAGAATATTTTTGGCATCATTGGGCAAAAATTCCATAATAATCTTTCAGCATATTGTAATTCAAGTGTTCTGAGAGAAAACTAGACTTCTGCACCTCCTCATGGCTCTGTTTTCAGGCTTTGAAAAACCCATGACGGGAGACTCTGGCCAATCACATGTAATTTTAGAGAGAGAGAGAGAGCGTTCCTATTGGCTGTTTATTTAACGGAGGCAGCTGTCAATCACTAGAAACTTTGATCAAGCGGTCAAACTAGGCAGCGCTGATTAAATATGAATCAATATTCTGTTACTGTAATGCCTATTTCTCGCCTCAAATGTTTTCAGAAACATCTTGTAGTGTACTGTTTAGCTGTAAAATGAGAAAGTTTGCTTCGGCTGGTGGGCGGTGCTTGGTATTTCCCCAACTGTTCTCAACATGGCGGCCGGGTCACAAACTTTCTCATTTTACAGCTAAACAGTACACTACAAGATGTTTCTGAAAACATTTGAGGAGAGAAATAGGCATTACAGTAACAGAATATTGATTCATATTTAATCAGCGCTGCCTAGTTTGACCGTTTCATCGGAGTTCGCGAGTGATTGACAGCTGCTCAGAGACGGCAAGCTCCAGCTCGGCTCTGATTGGTTGTTTTTTCTCCGGTCTTTTTTCAGATTACCTGTCTTATGCACTACTGTCAGGATACAGTGACCGTTTTATAAAAATAACTTTATTTTAATCATATTTGCTCCAATCTGCTTACTGCTGCTAGAATCAATATATATTTTTTTAATAACAAAGGATCAAATGACTGTGTGTAATGTGCAAGGGGTCATTCACAGTGACGCACTCACAGAAATTTATCATCTGAGTCATCAATTATCAGTTGCTGTTGCCCACAGCTCTACGTAGCGTTTTGCCTCTTTCTGCTCATACTTTTGGTTTTACAGCCCACAACTGAACTGTTTCGGTTCATTTTCACCTCTCGCAGCATCGTTATCAGATGCAGCAGGCAGATGTTCTTGGCAAAATAAAAAAATAATTTGAAAACCCACTATACCTACGCTACTTGCCCAGCACTAAACCACAGACGCACAAAGTAAGCAACTAGCTAGCGAACAAAGTGGCGCATTGAGCCGCTAACTATCCAGATATTTCCCTCAGGAGTTAGTGGAGACCAAAAACAGAGCTGAGCGGAGAGTGAATATTGGATTTACATTCAAACCAGGTAGACCGAAGCAGGTCTTCAAATCATCATTTCAACTTAAAAGTGTTGCCTTCACAGCTTGTTTCCGTTGCACCGAGTAGCCAAGAAATCAGATGATTTAATGTTCTCTGTGTAAGTACTTAGTGTATTTTTCGGAAGGTTCAGCTAGTTAGAAAACATACAAGATAAGATCGAAAACCAATTTCACAACCAGTTTCACAACCAAACCATGTCCAAGTAAGGGTCTGATTTGTAGCTTTAGGACATACTGTACCAAGTCTGTTTAAATGACTAGACCACAGTCTGCAGCGTCACTGTCTGTTTATTTAATCAAAGTAAAAATACGAATTTTTCCCTCTCCTTACAGGCTTCTCTCCTGGTTTTTTCGATAGAACTGAGTCTATATTTGTGAGCCAGTATGGGGGACTGGAACTTGTTGGGGAAGCTTCTGGAGAGTGCCCAGGAACACTCCACTGTCGTGGGCAAAGTCTGGCTGACAGTGCTGTTCATATTCCGCATCCTGGTGCTGGGATCCGCCGCCGAGAAGGTGTGGGGCGACGAGCAGTCGGGCTTCACGTGTGACACCAAGCAGCCCGGTTGTCAGAACGTCTGCTATGATAAGACCTTCCCTATTTCGCACATCCGCTTCTGGGTGATGCAGATCATCTTTGTCTCCACGCCAACGCTCATTTATCTGGGCCACGTCCTTCATCTGGTCCGGATGGAGGAAAAGGAGAAGCAGAAAGAGAAGGACTTCGCCTTGCTGAGTGAAAAGCAGCAGCAGATGGTTAGCACCAAAGCCAAGAAGGCCCCAATTAAAGACAACCAGGGCCACGTGCGCTTGAAGGGCGCATTGCTGCGAACCTACGTCTTCAACATTATTTTCAAGACCCTGTTTGAAGTGGCTTTTATTGTAGCTCAGTACTTTCTGTATGGTTTTGAGCTCAAGCCGATGTACACCTGCGACCGCTGGCCTTGCCCCAATATGGTGAACTGCTACATCTCTCGACCCACTGAGAAGACGATCTTCATCCTCTTCATGCTGGCCGTGGCCTCCATCTCGCTGCTGCTCAACCTGGTGGAAATATACCATCTAGGTTTCAAAAAGTGCCACCAGGGCCTTCGTTACAGACGAGCCCAGGCTGCGGGTGAGGCTACCAAGGCCCTAACTGAGGCGGTCATGCCCTACGTCCCGAACTATAACTACTTTGGTGGTCATCCTGCAGTGCCTGAACCCTTCCCCGCGGAGTCAAAGTACAGCATGGCGGAGCCGAACTCGGCCTACAGTCCCTACACCAGCAAAGCGGTTTATAAGCAGAACAGAGACAACATGGCTGTGGAAAGAAAAGGTAAAGCAGAGGGAGATGATGTGAACGAGAGGAAAATCTCCAGCCCTGCCTTTGAGATGCCCATTGAAAACCATCGCAGAAACAGTCAGTCAAGCAAGCACAGCAATAACAAGAGCAGGCTGGATGACCTGAAGATCTAGGGACCTTCTGTTTCTATCCAAGACTCAGGAACAACGTGCATTTGCCTGTGAAAAATATTGGCATGAGTATGGAAGACTATTAGGAACAAAACTATTGAGTGACCACATAACAGATTATCAATTTGCAAGTCAAGATTTGCGAGCGCACAGGGACAGATTTGTAAAATGTCAGAGGCCATTACAAACAACGTAGCAGGATGGTCAGAACGGCGGCCATTTTAACGTGCACCATTGCCATTGCAACCATTGTAGCGGGCTAATTTCTGTATAAACTAAACCTAGCTACGGCAAGTTGCGGACTCATTGAGGTGAGATTGTACAGTAACGACTAAAATTAGCAGTGGAGTAGTAACGTTACGAAGCATAGAGAGAGAGAGTAAATGAGTAAAATTTCACAACATACTTCTTCATCCGCACACAGGAAAGCGCATTGCTATTGCCAAATGACAACTTTGTTCGGCTCATATTCTGTAACCAGTGTATCATTAAAGCATGGTGGAATTAGCAAGCTAGCAAGTTAACTAGTGTAGCATTAAATCATGGTAGAATTAGCAAGCTAGCAAGTTAACTAGTGTAGCATTAAAGCATGGTGGAATTAGCAAGCTAGCAAGTTAACTAGTGTAGCATTAAAGCATGGTAGAATTAGCAAGCTAGCAAGTTAACTAGTGTAGCATTAAAGCATGGTGGAATTAGTAAACTAGCAAGCTAACTAGCGGACAACTGGCTAGTTAGCTAGCTCTAACACTGAAAATGAGCCGAACAGCAGGCCAGTGGCCAGAGGCAGCGTTGGGTCTAACTGTCCCTCCGCCTCACTTCCTGCCGCTCCGGAGAAGGACAAGCTACTGGCGAGCTTCAACCATACTTTACGGCCCCATTGACGTGTTTTGTGACCATAACAACTAACAACAATCTCCATTTTCTTTTGTACTAGTGAAATATCCATGGAAAACAGTTCAATGCCCATTCTACTCCTATTCTATGGGACATACCCATAAATGGCTCTTATGGTCAGGTAGCATGATGTTACTTAGAAGGCAGGGTTAAATATGGTGACACTTGATTAAATTTTACTCTGCTCTCACCATGAGTTTGCGTGGAGTGGATAAAACTTTGAAAATTATAAGCAAAAGAAGCTGCACTTCTCACTCAAATCACAATTTAATTAATTCATCATGTGGCATCGAATAATCAACTACGCTCACAATTCTTTGATTGTACTCAAAAAACGTCCTGTGTCTACAAATCTGTTCTTGCATTTTCTGAGGTGTTGACTTGCTAATTAATTAATATTCAAATTTCTTTTGCACTTGCTCAATAGTTTTGACATTAACAAACTTCCATAATGGTGGGTGATAAAGATGCAGATAACTTGAGAATTGTTTTGTTTACAAGCAATTTACTCCCTAAAACTGTGAGACGCACAGAAAAGATGTCAAATCAAAAGCAAAAAGCTGTTAGACAGAAATTAACCTCTTACTTCAGTTTGAATATGTGAAATGTTTGGGAGACACAAACTTCTGCTATCCATTGAACATTTGCTTTTATTAATCAAAAAGTAGATATGGTGACATACACAAACATCCAGTTGTTATGCTTACTTATTTGTGACTGTGTAATTTGATTAAACTGATGTGCAGCAAAAGAGTCGTCTGTCAACTTTCATGTTCCAAGTCAGATATCAGATCTATTGTGATCATCAAGAGGTCAAAAATAACATCCATTTCTTTCTCATCCATCATAAAAAATGTCACAGATATACTCTGGCTGTATTTCTTCTACTTGCATGCAGCTTTTCCACAACACGTGATAAAAACTGCAGTCATAAAAATGTATAGTTTATCCTGCAGCTCAGCAAATGTCACAGTTTCAGAGCCAGACTGTTAGTATTCACATAAACCTCTTATAAGATGACTGATGTTTCAGTGTTTATCACAACAACAACAAAAACAACAACAACAACATAATAATAATAATAATAATAATAATGATAACTTAATTTATATAGAACCTTTAAAAACAGAGTGTACAAAGTGCTATGCCAGACAAATCAAAGCAAAACCAAGATGCAAGGCAATATAACAACAGATAGCCAAACAGTGAGGCCAAACAAAAGCAAGACAAAACTAAGGTCAAATTTGAACACGAAGACAAAAGACGAAAAAACATAGTAGAGAGAAGACAAATGACGATGAAAGATAAAACAATAAAAAGACAACATTACATAAAAACAAATCTATAAAAAGTCTATAAAACTTGTAATTCGTACTCGGCGACAGTGCAAACCAAGCTGTGCATTTCACGTCCAAAAAGTATTTGGACGTGAAATGCACAGCTTGGTTTGCACTGTCGCCTCATTATGAATGTTTTCATATCATTTAAGTGGACTTAGACTTGAACAAATTGTTTACGTTCACCTCCATGTCAGTTCTACTCTACCCACATCAGACATGAACTGCATACTCATTGTCTACTGACTTTGACTGAAAACGTTTTTTAAATATAAACATTATTAGCTACCAGAGGAGAGTTAGGATTTATTCACTGAGCCTATTCATTCATTCATTTTTTTTTTTTTTTTTAAAAAAAGCTCCTCTTTATTGAAAACCTCCCTTGTTTGAGATTAAGTACCATGAATTTATTCCAAAGATAATGTCACATGAACTGAAAAACTGACGTCACCGTCATAAAAAACGTTTGCAAATACGTATTAGTTATAAATCACATGCCTCTGAGCTAGCTACATCCAAATGTTTGTTTCTCATAGATTTAATCTCTAGATGAGAATAATGAAGGATGTCCTAAGCCGTTCCTATGGATTGGTATCTATTGGGTCGATCCGTGCATATCGGTATCGGCTGAAATAAAGCCTTTGACCTTTCTTTACTGTGTTCTACTGTTTCTTTACTTACCTCTATTGTGTTTCTTCACTGTACTCTACTGTGTTTCTTCACCGTACTCTACTGTGTTTCTTCGCTGTACTCTACTGTGTTTCTTCACTGTACTCTACTGTGTTTCTTCACCGTACTCTACTGTGTTTCTTCGCTGTACTCTACTGTGTTTATTCACTGTACTCTACTGTGTTTCTTCGCTGTACTCTACTGTGTTTATTCACTGTACTCTACTGTGTTTCGTCACTGTACTCTGCTGTGTTACTTTACTGTACTCTACTGTGTTTCTTCACTATTGTGTTTCTTCAATATACTTTATGGTGTTTCTTAACTGTACTCTACTGTGTTTCTTAACTGTACTCTACTGTGTTTCTTAACTGTACTCTACTGTGTTTCTTCACTGTACTCTACTGTGTTTCGTCACTGTACTCTACTGTGTTACTTTACCGTACTCTACTGTGTTTCTTCACTATTGTGTTTCTTCACTATACTTTACTGTGTTTCTTAACTGTACTCTACTGTGTTTCTATACTGTACTCTGTTGTGTTTCTTCACTCTACTCTACTGTGTTTCTTAACTGTGCTCTACTGTGTTTCTATACTGTACTCTACTGTGTTTTTTCACTGTACTCTACTGTGTATCTTCCTTGTACTCCACTGTTTTTGTCAGCCCTGCTCTCCTAGCAGCCTGCACTGCGAGCATCCTGCTGCATATGCAAGTGAAAAAAAGAGTGTGTGAATGTGAGAAATTATTTGGGGGCACCAATGTGAATCATAGTGACTGTGATTTCTAACGTCCAGTTTGGCAAAATAAACACATTTGCTAAACTCCAAATGCTAAGCTGTTGTCCGTCCTCTCTCTTTCTCATTAGCAAAGCTCAGTGTACAAAGCAGGTAGCAAACTTCTCATTGTTATGCCCCGAACAGTTAGGGGTTTGGTGCCTTGCTCAAGAGCACCTCAGCAGTGCCCAAGAGGTGAACTGGCACCCCTCCAGCTACCAGCCCACACTCTGTACCTGGTCCGTGCTGGTGCCTAAGCCAAGTCCCTACAGTCCAAGCTGCTACCGCCTTAAACTGATAAATTCAATAATTTGGAATCAGGACCTTCAGTATATGGATCAAGTCGCTCGTGAAAATTAGGAGAGTGTCAGATGAAGGTTTTAGATTGGACCAGTGGGCAACTCCAGGGTCTGAGAAGTGAAGCCAATGCGGAAGTGCCTTAAACTTACATTATTTCTAATATCCAGCAGGGGGCGACTCCTCTGGTTGCAAAAAGAAGTCTGATTGTATAGAAGTCTATGAGAAAATGACTCTACTTCTCACTTGATTTATTACCTCAGTAAACATTGTAAACATGAGTTTATGGTCTCAATCGCTAGTTTCAAGTCTTCTTCAATACAGCATGATGTTCATTTAGTAAATTATGGTCCCATTTAGAGTCAAATAGACCATAAAGCAGGGGATGCTTTAGGGCGTGGCTACCTTGTGATTGACAGGTCGCTACCACGGCGTTGTCCGGTCTACGAGTTGTCCGTGTTTTTGTCTTACAACTTTAACCCTTTCACAGTGTGTTTTCAGTTCATTAAAAGTTAATTATAACCTTTTTGGTTGCCTTATTCAGCATTCACTTAGCTCCACCCTCTTGTGTCACTTCTGGTTGCAAAAAAAACAAGATGGCGACGTCCAAAATGCCAAACTCAAGGCTTTAAAAATGGCAGTTCACAAACCAATGGGTGACGCCATGGTGACTACGTCCACTTCTTATATACAGTCTATGGATCGGACTCTGTATTGGCAGATACTCAATGTTAAAGGACTCTAATCAGGATCAGAAACAGAGGAAAAACCTGATCAGGACACCCCTAGAATAATGCCCTTTATGATGTTTCACAAATAAATGCTCAGTAAAAGGTTAGTTCATCAAAGGCAGAAAAGTCCCAATCTGGACCCTGATCGCTTGACAACAGCCTCCTATGGACATCTGCTTTCATGTCTGTTTGAGCACTATACTCTCACCCGATTTGATTGGAGTTGGTGACGTTATTTGAGGGAGCCAATCAACAACACATCTTGTATTGAATGGATCAGTTGTTTATTGAAAGAAGGTTTGTAAGATTTGTGTTCACTGAGTTTTGCAATCGCAGCTATGATTCGATTTGCCCGGCGTATCAATGCAGCCCTGCTATTTTCTGCCTGAGGCTGCCATCTTAACTGCTTGATTTCCAGCAGCTGCAGCAAACACGCACAGACTGAGCACGGTGTGGATGGACCCATTTCCAAAACACATACCATCATACACTGGTGAGAGGTCTGCTTCAAAGACTTCCTCACTGCAGCTATAAATAACTCTCATGCACACTTGCAGGAGCATTGTGGGTGTGTTAATGGGGGTAGGGGGCCAAAAGTTTCTCCTCCTGCATCAGCAACAAAAACACGTTGTTGCCGACAATTTAGCCCAAGTTGGGCTAAATTGTCAGCAACAACGTGTTTTTGCTTGGTGAGCATAATGCAGTTTATCGTCTGTTCTCTCCCCTGCAGCTGATTAGCAACTGCAATAGTTTCATTCATTCAGTCAAATGCTATAAATACTTGTTGGCTTTTTAATTTCAAAAGCGCCGGCGGCATTTTGAAGTAACAATGCTTTTTTTTCAGTGGCCTACAGTACCATTTAATAGCAATTCTGCAATTTGTCTGTGAGGACTTAGGAGAAATGCTTAAAGGGATAGTTTGGATCTTTTGAAGTTGGGTTTTATGAGGAGCTTATCCATAGTCAGTATCGATACGCACCCAGTTTAGAGAAACAGACAGGAGTACCAGCAGAGGAGAAAAACAATGTACTGCTGTGGACGGGGACAGCATCGAAATGTATTTTAGCCACCTAAAGAAAGACTCACAAAAAAAAATCAATATCCATTTAAGTGTATGCTATATTTAGAATATTTTCACTGCCTTACCTTGGCTTCAGACAGCCCTTTCCAAATGGGAACTGAAGCCATTATATCCATCTATGCTCTCTTCAAAGCCACCAGGCTCCTTTGTAAAAAACAGTAGTTCTATCTTGCAGAACATGGAAGTTGCTGATCTACCGCTGCCTCGATTGGTTAGTTTGTTTTTGTTCGATCAAGGCAGAGATAGACCAGCAACTTGCGTGTTCTGCAAGATAAAATTACTGAGAACGGCTTCAGTTCCCTGTCTGAGAGAGCTGTTTGATGGCAAGGTGGTGAAAAATATTCTAAATATAGCGTACACTTAAACTGATATTGATTAATTTTAGTTTTTTTTGTGCAATTAATTTGCACGTCAATATAGTTTTTCGAACTGTTGTTTTTGTCAAGAGTTTTTTTTTTTCAGAACGAGTTTTCGCACCATGAATAATGGCATCAACCAATCATGTTGTGCAGAATGGGTTGAGTAATTGCGTTGAGTTTATGAAACAACAAAGGCAGCTCAGACCAATCTACTCCTTCTGTTCATACCTTTCACAATAAAAGCCCTACATGTATACATAAAATAATCGCAGGTGACTATTTCGCATTTTGGTGTTGTTTCATCGTCAACCCCTGGTGTGTAAAGGTCTTAATACACCGACTTATACTATAAATAAGTACCTCATACAACCCTAAAAAAGATCCCAACTATCCCTTTAAAGGTCTCTATTGGCTTTAATCAATGTTATGAACCAAGACAAGAACTCTGAAACTTCCAGAGCAGCCTGAACTCTCTTGACAAGACAAGGCTGAAAACTGACAGGTGACGGGGGTGAAGGTTGTGAACTCTGGGTTGCAACCATATGCAACCAAATCTCTGAGCCAGAATAGTATGAGTGTTACGCAGAGACTATCCGTCACCGAGTCACACTGTCATACTCGTAAATCAGACAGAGTGCACTCTTTAGGACGAGTTAACGGGGGGACATTTCACTGTTAATGAGGATTTATTATGGGCCTATATGTACTGTATGGTCCCGTATTTTTGTCACGCCATAAAGAGGCTATTTTTGTAGCTGCTGTGTTGCCAGTAAGCGGTAAGACTGTCCATCATAACGCCTGCTTTTCAGGTCAAAATATAACCCACTAATGGAGAGAGAGGATAACAAACAACATTTGTGCTTCTCTTTCCACAAGACATTAAAACGTAGTCCTCTAGTACATGGTAGCACCATATTTCATTTTGCTTCATCTACATGCTCAACACATCATTTGCATATGGAAAATTGATTTCTAATGCATTTTCATCCTACTCCCACATACAGGTGCTGTGAAAAGCCAGGAAGTGGACAATGAATATCAGTGTAGTTTATTGGCCTTTCGTCACCAAGCGCAGTAGTGTTTTTAAAGGTTTTTAAGGTTTAATTTTACTGGCCGTGAAGCGGTCGTCTTCAAAATGCATTATAACATAACCATTATAACCTAAAGCCAGGATTTTCCATCAAATTTGCCATTCTTACTGTAGGCTGGGGCACCATATGAGGCGGGACCCTTTAAAGCTTTTGTGGGCCCAGACCTGGACAGGAAACATGCCAGGGACTGTCTGTAGATATTTATTGTTTGTTGGTGGTGGTGTAGTCAGCTGTTGTGAGGGGGCAAAGAACTTCCAGACCTGTGGGTGACCTGTGGCTCCTGTTTGGAGCCTCTCTCACAAAAACTATGACAGATATAGGCTAATAAGCATTCGGGGTGTAAGAAAATATTGAGCATTGCAATATTATGTTTTTTGATACTGTATCGATTCACAGAAACACTGTATTGATTTTCGATTAATAGTTTACATGCAAAGATTAAATCAGTCAATACTTTATTTCATTTGCAATATGACTTGCATGTTCCCTCTCAGAGGATGTGCCCCCTCAGAGTATAGTGCTATGATATCGGATGTTACAGGGACTGTAATAAATACAAATAAAGATCCCACTGTTCTGATTGCATAAAAAAGTAAACTTTTTAACTCAGATTTTATGCATATGGTGGTGTGTTCTTTATATATTTCCTCAAATTAGATTTAAAAAATCACAATATACCGCCATGCTTGCAATATCGCAATATAGTGAATCGTAACCCCTGTATCATGATAAATGTCGTATGGCCAGATTCTTGCCAATACACAGCCCTAATAAGCATACAGTATATTGAGTCATAGCTTCCTTGTATCAATTGAATTGAATCAATACATTAAATGATCTGACTATTTCACAAATTGCTGTGTGACTGGGCTGCAAAGCAATACAGAACTGTGTCATCTGCATAAAGATGGCCGTTACAATTTGTTAAGAAGGACATAATATTGTTAATATAAATTGTGAACAAGACAGGACCCAATAAAGACCCCTGTTGAACCCCCTTTGACAGAACGATCATTTCCCAGAATCACACATTGCTTCCTATGAAACAGGTAGTCCTGAAACCATTTCCAGGATTTATAATCCAAACCAATTTCACATATAGCCTCTGCAGGAGCATAGCATGATCAACAGTGTCAAATGCTTTTGTTAGATCGACAGAGAGGGCAGCACAATATTTCCCTTAGTCAACAGCAGATACAATATAATTTATAACCAAAGTAATAGCAGTGGCAGGACTATGTCTGGGTCTGAAAACAAATTGATTTGGATTTAACACAGAAGTTCTTGAGAGGAATGATTTGAACTGACAATCAACTATTGATTCCAAGAATTTAGCAAGACAGGACCGTTTGGAAATTGGCCGATAGTTATTAAGATCGTTTTTATCACCAACCTTGTGTGGTGGGATTAGATGTGTAGTTTTCCAGACCTGAGGGATAGCTCCAGTAGAAATGAAGAGATTAAAGATATGTGTGATTTGTTCAGCAATAAAAGGGGCACAGAGGATCTAGTTTATACTCCCAAGTTGCTTTCCTAAAGTCGAGAACTTGTAGTGCCTCCCTAACAGCAGAGACACTGAAGACCTGTAGGGTGAACTGAGAGGTATGGCTTACTATTAAGAGCAGATCCTGGGTACGCCATATCAAACGGATTCCCAGCAGCAACAAAATGTGTGTTGAAAGCATGGCAAATCTCTGAAGTCCTATTTACTTATGTCATTAATCAAGCAAATGTGATTTAAAAAGTTATTTTTATAAAATGGGCACTATATCCTGACAGTAGTGCATGAGACAGGTAATCTGAAAAAAAATCATTTACAGGTACCTCTGTGTCCTCCTGTGCTACTAATGGCATCTGCAACATTTCACAGACCGGAGGAAAACAACCAATCAGAGCCAAGCTGGAGTCTGCTGTCTCTGAGCAGCTGTCAATCACTCGCGAACTCTGATCAAACTAGGCAGCGCTGATCAAATATTAATCAATATTCTGTTACTGTAATGCCTATTTCTCATGTAAAATGTTTTCGGAATCATCTTGTAGTTTACTGTTTAGCTGTAAAATTAGAAAGTTTGCTTTGGCTGGTGGACGGTGCTTTGTATTTCCTCAAATGATCTCAACATGGCTGCCGGGTCACAAACTCTCATTTTACAGCTAAACAGTACACTACAAGATGTTTCTGAAAACATTTTTATGCAAGAAATAGGCATTACAGTAACAGAATATTGATTCATATTTGATCAGCGCTGCCTAGTTTGACCGTTTGATCGGAGTCTGCGAGTGATTGACAGCTGCTCAGAGACGGCAAGGCTCCAGCTCGGCTCCGATTGGTTGTTTTCCTCCGGTCTGTGAAATCTTGCAGATGCCATTAGGAGCACCAGAGGACACAGACACGTGATCTTTTTCAGATTACCTGTCTCATGCACTACTGTCAAGATATAGTGGCCGTTTTATAAAAATAACTTTTTAAATCATATTTGCCAACTTGCCTACTGCTGCTTTAAGCCAGGTTTCTGTCAGAACCAGGATATCAGGGTCAGTGTGTGATATAAGAATTCTCAGGTGATCTATTTTTACTTAATTACAAAAATGCATCAATCCCAGACCATTTCTGGATTTGAAAGCATGTGGGTTAATTAAGACTTGCCAACGGTCATAGGATTATCCACCCATGACATTATATTTATTTATACATAAAACACAATCAAATCCTACGTAACTATCCCTATATTACATGCATATAGAGAAATATAAACTTACAGTACTTACTGAAGGATAACCCAAAGGCAGAAGCTTGTTATGACCCTTAAGACATGAATAAACAAGTAGCAATTAACATGTTATGAGTCACATTTCAATTGACGGTTGGTGTGTGTAGATCTATGGTGCTTCAGGTGACACTCAGAAAGACCCAAACCTCATTATTCATAGAATCATCACTCTTTATTCTGATACCTTTGAATGGAGATACAAAAAGAAAGCATAATCAAGCAGGTAAACAGAAATATCTGTGCTTCACATATTTTGCAAAAAAAGTGTTCAAGCAAAAGCTACAGACTATAAAAAGCTGCAGACTACACTTGCACATACAGTATACAGTATTGATTAATCATATACTAATGCAGGAGCTGGAGTGTTATCCATGCCTACTGTATACACTCTGATGCTTAATGGCAAATCTGACAGCTTGCCAGGGGGATGAAGATTTCAAAACTGTCCGTTTTTCCATCTGCTGTTCCTACAAAGTCACCGCCTTTCATTTAAGTCCCCACCGAGCGGAAACCGCAAACTATTTCAGGCTAAAAAAAATAATTAATCATAAGTGCCACTTTCCAGAAGCTATGCCTAAAGAAACACAGTTAGGAAATTACTGAGCATCACAAGGTTTGTTTTGTCTTAACCACTGTTCATTTATTTCATAAAGACCACCAAATTAAATGAAACTTTTGTATGATTTCTACTTTTTAAGGTTTTATCACATATTATTGGAAATCGACTAAGCAACAAAAGCTCAGAACACTCGCAGAAAGAGCACAACGCAGTCTTTGATAAGAGCTTGTAATTAGAGTTATATAATAACTTGTTGAAGTTCAGAGAAGTTACAAATACAGCATGAAACTGCCGGGGAACAGTCGTACTGAAATAGTCAGACCATGGTCGGAGGTGATTTTTTTTTGTTTTTAAATAATGGAAATAGAGTTGCTGTTTTGAAAGGTTGAAGGTTGCTGAGCTCTCCTTTTACTGAACTGAAGTCATTGATCTAGTTTTAGATTTAAGTAATGATATCAACGGATGAATGGGGTGTATTTTGATATATATTTTTTTACATTAGTCATGTAAACAGTGACAGACTTGTCTTTTCAGTTCATGAGTTATTTTCAAAGACAGCTCACTTCAACTATCTATATCAATAACCCAATAATTACAAAATGAAATACATTTCAGATTGGTTCTAAAATCTTAAGTGAAACAATAACCACAAAACGTTCTTAGCAAATGGGAAAATAATAAAAAATAAAGCACACAGAGAATTGCACTTGCGCTTAAAGAGCTTCTAAAAGACAAGCAGAGATAAAGCTCTATAAATGTGTGGATTTGGCCCCTGGAGACGACAAGCTGCAGCTGAAGCGGTCATGACCTTGCGAGATCTGGCCGAGATACAGGCATATCTACAAACGTGTGAATCTCAAACAACTGTGCAAATGATTCACTGAGATAGAAGCAAAAAACAAAGCAGAAGCAGAAATTGCACAGATAAAAATTAAACAGAAATACTGTATGTTAGATCTGGCTTTCTGTAGCGAGCAGTAATAATTGCTGTTCATTGACAGCTAGCATAATGTGGCGAATCCTGTAACTATGCTACACACATGCTCTTATATTTGTAATCTTACAGACATTTGTAAGCTATGTATAACTCAGTCGTATACTTTATATATCCCAGGTCGAAAAAATATCCCTTTTCTCCCTTTTTATTTTACACAAATTGCACCCTGAGATTTGATGAAACAAAATGTCCTTCAAAAGGTTTACATTGCGTCCACAACAGTCCACTAGTAGCTCATATCTTACAATAATTAAACGACTATTGAACTGATCCTTATATACAAAACGCTGCACTTATAGTTGAGCATAACATCCTACACATACAGTAAGACAGACGTAAGCAAACGATACATCAACCAATCGCACTCTGAAGATCACGCACATTTTCAGAAGCCGATGCAGAAAGTTTTCCTGCAGCAGCACTGTGGAATTCAAACTATTTTACCTTTACAGACTTTCCAGTATGACATAGTCGAAGTCATGCTATAATATTGTCCCTGTGTGTGCTCAGCCGATTAGACTGTTGTCAGGCTACTAAATAGGTGTCATCAGTCGCTATAAGCCCCATATATGTGGGTCAATACGGGCCTACTACACCCACTAATTGGTTTGATCATCTATTCACATGGTAGATCACCGAAAGAAGGTATGAAAAAACACGACAGCGACCTCTAGCGACTGTAATAATTATGACAGGAGCAGAAGCAGAAGTCAGGTGCTGTAGTATAGACAGTGTGAAACTCTATATGGTGTAGAGGTTGGAGATGAAAACACAGGGTTTTCACCCAGGAGACCAGTGTTCGCATCCCGTGTGAAACGAACAACGTGTAGTTGTCTTTGTGTTCATAGTTTTTTTTTACCCAAAACACAGTGTTTTTCCTTAAACTTAACTGTTTTTTTTTGCCTAAACCTAAAGAAGTTGTAGTTTTGTTGCCTAAACCTAAAGAAGTTGTAGTTTTGTTGCCTAAATTTAAAGTTGTAGTTTTATTGCCTAAACCTAAAGAAGTTGTAGTTTTATTGCCTAAACCTAATGAACTTGTAGTTTAGTTGCCTAAACCTAATGAACTTGTAGTTTTGTTGCCTACACCTAGACGCCTTTTTATTTGTGTTCAAAACATGACATTTCATTCGGTTTTACAACGTTAAAACGTGTTGCATTTAAGTTTCATTTTAACTTTTGCAACGTGGTATGCGTAGTAGGCCCATAATGACCCACATCTATGGTGCTTATAGCGACTGAGAACGCCTATTTAATGGCCTGATAACAGTCGAATCGGGTGCAGTGCTGCTGTTGGAGGAACGAGACGGATTAGTGTGGCAGTACGGCTCTCTCTTGTGTATTATTGCAAAATCTATAATACCATAATTGAATCTTTCATGCGCTCAATAAAAATGCATCTGACATCGTCATTCAGGTAATCTCTGAAATCTATTTATGGCTTCCAGGGACGACTCTGCTGCTTGTCCTTACTCACTGTACTACTGTTTATTCTGGGCCTCTTCAACTGGAAAGCTGTTGTTTCTCACAATAAGTTGACATTTACAGAATAACACTGATGTTGCCTAAGAACAGGAGACACTGAAGTCACGGGACACGTTAGGATTTACAGTTAGTAATCTGAAAGAGCATATCAAGATATCCAGAGGGAGCATCTTCCTGTGGACTCTCAGTCATCTTGTTTAAGTCATTTGTTGATGACAGAGGGAAGGACAAACTCTTCTGTCATGTTTCTAAATACAGGGGACATTAGTACTGAATGTCCCTTACACAATACAAAACTATACTGTGTGTGCTCCATGGCATATAGGGGGAAAGAAATATTTTAAACTAAACTTCCATAAAATACGAAGAATCTGAGGCTACATGAGAGTATGAACTCCATCACAGAGGTTGAAAATGCATAATCAGATTTGAGGAAGGACAGCCTACGGTATGCAAGGAGGCCTGACATGAAAATGCACTAAAGGTGTTGGTCAGTGGCCTGTAACAGTGTTTTTTGTGCCTTACTTATTTCATTAGCCATCATTGCTGATCATCATCTGCCTGAACACGTTACACCCCAGATTTTAAAATCTGATGTCTCCTCTTTATTTAGGATACCATTTGAGCAATAATCTCGCTGTCTGCCTCGCCAAAACCCGCTGCCTCTATCCAAGTGGAGGAAGGAAATTCATGGTGACTTGTGGGTTTGAATCAGACTCACAGTATCAATTCACTTATGCATCCTTTCACTTATTGGCCTTTAGCTTCAGCTGGGCAACCCTAGCTTGTCCCAGTTTAGCTTGAACGTCCACGGGCCTGTCGAAGAAGCGGACTATGGTCGGCTCGTTGAGCAGAGAAGCCAGAACCTGCTCAAAAGAAAACGACCAGTCAATCTCCGTGAGGTCGGGCCCTGCGTCCTGGCTGTTGTGGGAGCTGGAGGTTTCGGAGCTCTCAGGGGTGGTAGGAGCTTCTTCCGTTGAAGGCTGATCCTCCTCAGCAGCAGCAGTGGTGTCGGCAGGCTTTGTGGACTCGGGGGGGCTGCTCGCCTCCTGCTCCTGCAGCCTCCGTCCCACCTCCTCCATCCTCAGGAGGAGGCTGGTCACATGGGCCACGGCTCGGTACAGAGACTCCTCCTCTGGAGCGCCATGAAAGATGTTGTACAGTGTCTTGGAGAACTGGATGAACTGAGTCTGAGATAGAAAATAATAAAATAAGCAAGTGTTGTGCTTCGTCAGATAATCTGACGCACCACATAGGTAGTTTTATTGTGAAAGTGTGAAGTTAAAGCTGCAGTCGGTAACTTTGAGCAAATACAATGAAAACTTATTTTTATAAAACGGTCACTATATCCTGACAGTAGTGCATGAGACAGATAATCTGTGAAAAAATCATGTTCCTCTGTGTCCTCCTATTGCTCCTAATGGCATTTGCAAGATTTTACCACGCCAAGGACAACAACCAATCAGAGCCGAGGAGTCCCTACATCAGCTGTCAATCAATGCTTGCGAAACTTATGAACTCCGATCAAACGGTCAAACTAGGCAGCGCTGATCAAATATGAATCAATATTCTGTTACTGTAATGCCTATTTCTCTCCTCAAATGTTTTAAGATACATCTTGTAGTGTACTGTTTAGCTGTAAAATGAGAAAGTGTGATCTGGCCGGTGGGCGGTGCTTGGTTTTGGCTCGACTGTTTTCAACATGGTGGCCGGGTTTCTTATTTTACAGCTTAACAGTACACTAAAATATGTTTCTGAAAAGGCGAGGAATAGGCATTACAGTAACAGAGTCTTGATTCATTTTTGATCAGCGCTGCCTAGTTTGACAGTTTGTTCGGTGTTCACAAGCTTCACGAGCAGTGATTGACAGCTGCTCGAGAGACTGCTTGGCTCTGATTGGTTGTTAAGGTTCGGCAGCTGTGAACTCTTGCAAATGCCATTACGAGCACTAGGGGGAGGCAGAGGAACATGATTATCTGTCTCATGTACTACTGTCAGGATATAGTGACCATTTTATTACTTTACTTTATTATTATTTACTTTTCATCATATTTACTTCAGCTTTAAATCTTCTTCTTTGTCACTTCAGGAAGAAAATGGCCCCTTCAGTCAATAAAAACAACATGGATTAAATTACCTGGTTAATTCGAGGCAGGTCCTTAATGGTTTCCTCTTTCTTTAGTATTTCATTTTGCCATTGTTTCAGGTAGGCCTGCAGGTCCACTTTTCCTTTACCTGTCAATTTCACACAAAAACTGTAAACCATCACACAAAACTAAGACATTTACAGTTTTTTTTGTTATAGCCATGGAGTGTTTGTAATCAATTTGGGTGAAATACTACCTCTTTCGGGGCTTTTCCTTATCACACCATCTTCTGGCAGATCAAATGCTAAAATACAGAAGCAGCGTGTGAACAAACTGCACAGAGAAATGCTTCAAGAATAATCAATGCATTCAAGGAAATCAGGCAAGCATCAGAACAGAATTATGACAGAATTTAGGAGGAAAGGGTAAAAGGTGAAATTTCAGTTTTAAAGGGAAAGAGAGTAAAGAAGCTAACCAGTGAGTCTACTCATGTGAGAGGAGTCTTCAGGCACTGGAATAAAGTGCTGGATTCTTTGTTCCTTTAAGTGCAAAGGACTACCTGTGAAAGCTAGAAGATACCGACTGTGAGTGAGGAAAGATGAAGACACAGAGGTGACAGAGGAGCAATGTAGATTTGTTAAAGAGGACCTATTATGCTTATTTTCAGGTTCATACTTGTATTTTGTGTTTCTACTAGAACATGTTTAAATGCTTTAAAGAAAGAAAGAAAAATATTATATATTATAATATAAAATATATTTTTCTCAAAACGGCTATGCTGCGGCACCTCTTTTCACACCCTCCCCCAGATTACCCGCTAGGCAGGTATTATGCAAGTGTATTACTTGGTGACATCACCACGTTACGGAAGAAAAGGCAGGACTTCACGCAAGGCGTTTCAAGCAGTTCAGGACCAGTGTTTCTGTGGGGGAGAGGAACTCCCTTTGGCGTTGACTTTGGGCTTTGTACCTTTTACATGCAGAAAAAACTATATAACGCACTAAAGGAAAGGGAAAAAGCAAAACAGCACAATAGGTCCTCTTTAAAGAATTTGATTAAAGAAAACAACATAGCTATCTGTATACGCTGAGTCATCAGTTTATTAGATACAGTGTAATGCAACCCCATCTAACAATCCTGAAATAGATTGAATCTTTGTTGATGTTGAATGAGATGTGCTATACTTCTATGCTCCAACCCCCACCAATGACTGTGTGTGTTCATGCCTGCGTGTCAGTTTGCATTGCTGGGTTACACAATTACCCTCACGAGCCAGCGGTGTCATTATATTTGGCAGACAGCTTCGTGCTGCACAAGTGGCACAGCCTGAGGTTTGCCTTGTTAGTCGCTCTGTGTGTCTGTGATGGGATCCAAACTGAATGAACCGTAATGATTGTGGTGACCTTTCCTCACTTGCCAGACTTGAGCTCAAATTTCCATCTAAAATCTAAAATACTATTTAAAAACAAATGGGCAGATGAACATGAAACATATTATCTCCAAATTATAATTATCTTCAAATTCTGGCTTTTCCCCCCATGTCAACGATGCTTCAAATTATCACCTTTGCACACAGAAAAATAATGATTTTCTGTGAAAACATTTAAACTAAATTTCAACTTACACACAAGGTAAAGCGTAATGTAATAGACTATTTGCCATGTGTTATCATGTTCATGCTCCACAGATGTACAACTGTTAATAGTAAGTGCAATCCTGATGTTAACATTGTTAGCACTCCTCTGTAGCTATAAGTTAAGGTAGTGGTTCCCAACCTGGGGTCCAGGCCTCCCTTAGGGGGGCGTCAAAGATCACAGGGGTTTGCTCATGTATAACTAAAATTACAATAACACTTGATGGATTTATACAAAAGTCTGTATATAAAACTATTTAAAAATATATTTTTTTTGCTACTTAGTAGCAAAATCTAACGAAATACTCTGCTTCAATCCATATTTGTTGGCGTTTAGCCTTTCAAAAACAACATTTTCACTGCGGTCAAAAAACGATTTGCTCTCCCGCTTGATGCACACAAAGGGAGGCCTGCACCTGTAATCACGGGGCGGTCTAGCACCAATCTAACAACACCATAAATTACATTTATTTAACCACAATAACAAAAATATATTTTGGCTCTAATGCCATTAGAGAAAAATTGATTAAATTGTTACCAAAAAGAGTTCATATTATGTATCTGCATTCACTTGCGATTCCGTCAAGACGTCATCACTTTATTTATGTTCACAAAACTGACGAGTTATATTTATTAAAGAAAGTTGATTTAATAAAAAAAGACTAATTCATTAAATACACTGAATCAAATTATTCAAATTGAGGATTTTGTTCAAGGATTTGTAATTTTTTTTGTATGATGATGTACTTAGATACAAGTAGAGGGGGCTTCAAGGAAAATAGGTTGGGAACGACTGAGTTAAAGGAACAACAAGACATTTTGTTTTCCCTACAACCAATCACGACACAGATGGTGTCACTGTGTACTCCCTGCTCTCTGACTGAAGCTGATGAGTGAACACAGCTGCTGTACTTTGAGTCTGGACTGAAAAACCTACAGCCTCTCAGCTCTAAATAGCACATGATTCCATTTCCTTGATCAATGGAGCGTTTGGCCCAGTTCCAGGGCCCAGGGCTGTCCCGCTGTGAAATCAGCAAGCGTTTGTGGTCACTGTGATTTATTTTTTTCAGCTTTCTCTGCACACTCTCTGCACTCTTTGCATAAGTCCGTAACTCTGACGACTTTGCTCGAGGGGGAAAACCCACAATGCATAGCATTGTGACGCCAAAAACGGTGATGGCAGTGTAATTTTGCATCATAAAAAAACAAAAAACACTGAGTGTGTGTGTTTGTCATATGATGGCAGCCATGGTGACATCAAATATGTTGATTTGGTCCGACAGAACTCTTTTACTTCTACACAAGAAGCAAACAACAACTTCATTACAGTCCATACTGAAATATCAACCTCACACTTTACTGTGCATAGAAACATCACTGTCGAGGTAAAAACGATATCACATATGTGCTGTCCCATTTATCAGACAGCGTTTGGAGTCTGTGAGGGTTCAGTACTGGGGACCTGTCCTTGGTGCTGAAGCAATACACACTCTCCACGACACATAAAAAACAAGCTTTGCTGCTTGACGTTCACTGGCCTGGCACATTGCAAACGGTGACTCAGTGCTCTTCTGCTGCTGCTAAGCTGTCAGTTGTAATTTGAGCACTTCATCCTCATCACAGATCCTCTTTGTGGAGAAACTAGCCCACTGCAAAATGCCCTCACAGCTCCTCACACCCATCGTTGCCATGGCAAAGTTCTTTCACCCAACACAGACTATTCTTACCCCTGCCTTCGAGCCCGCGGTGCCACATCATGCAGACACACATTCACGGACAGTTTCTACCCCCGGGCAATGTGCTCACTCAACAAACGCTGAGTTATTGGACGACTCCTACATTTTCAAGCCCTGTAGAGCAAAGACTGATGTCTATCTGACATTGTGTTTCACTCTAGGCTGCTTCTGTCTGCTGCTGTCATGTTCTACAGAATGATAAGGATCCAGTCTGAAAACATTGGCTGTGCTTGATCTTTGAACCTGCTGGAGTATATCAGCACTGTAGATATGTTATGAGAGAAAATGGGTCAGAGGTTGGAGCTGAAGGTTCACTAACACAAATGTATTTCGTTGTTTACAAAAGACAGAGAGACAACACAGTGGGTTAGGGGTTAGAGCTGTCACATGACTTGTCATTTAGAATTGCTGCTACAATTGTTCATCACTCACCTGGTGGCAGGTGCAGCTTGAAGAGGAATTTCAGCTTATTTGTGAACGATCCGCTGTATAAAGTGTCTGCGGGAGAAGCAGTTAGAAATTATAGCAGTAGGGATACTGAGGTTGCGTTAGTGGAGAGCAGAGAGCGAGTTAACTCACCAAGGGCGCTGCAGAACTCTTTAAAGTTGACGAGGCCGTCCTGGTTCTCGTCTATCAGGCGGAAGATCCAGAGGGAGAGGGTGCTCTTGGGGCTGCAGAAAGCCCAGGGCTCCAGCAGGGAGAAGAGCACGCTGAACTGTTGGAAGCCCAACTGGTACTGGTCCAAGTAGGCCAGGCTGGGGTCGTGATGCAGTAGAGCTGGACTCTTCATTGTCCAGTAGCAGCAGAGGAAATGCTGCCTCTGAAAATAGAAAACAAAGACAAATATAACTCGCCCATTTCTCCATTTTTTAAATGATGTCTGTTGACATTGTATGATGACACTTTGACTCACTTTGAACAAGTTATAAAGCCCGTCAAGATGTGAGGCACTGAATCGGACTTCTTGGGTCACCACCCGAATCTGAAAATACAATTTAATTCATCCTTAATACCACAGTAACTAGAGATGTTCCGATACTATTTTTGCCTTCCCGATACCGAGCACCGATCCGATACCAGCGCGATAAAAAAAATAAAGTTATTATTATTCATATTATTTAACAGCTGTTTACCACTGACCATGTATGGATGTGATATGATTACTATCTTTGATGTATGGCCAGGCTTAACCTGAGCCTGGCCTGGTTCAGGTCAAACCCTTTGTAAAACATGAACAAATACATACAGACAATGAATGCAAAAGACCTTTCTTTTATTATTCAGTTTGTCAGTTAAAAAGAACATAAATATCCGTATCCTCCTAGCGGTCTCCTCAGTAGACAGCCTGTGTGCTAATTTGTCCTGCAGGGTGTAATATTCACACACCCTACTAGGGTACTGCCACCCCTCGGAACGGAAGCCTTACATACTGGACATATCGCCGTTTTACTTGTTGGATGTTCCACTGTGAAATATTGTCAAATGGCATTGACATTTTCCTCGCTCTGACTACCGTTACACTCTCCACTGGCACTGCACTGTTGTTGTTTGCTATCGTCATGTGACCACCTGCAATCAGTTCTTCTTCGCTGCTCTAAAACAGTAGTTGCCAGTGGCAGCCATGATACATCCAGTGCGAAAGCACAGTGAAGGTAACTGTCTTGTAGCCGCGAAGAAGAATTGATTTCCGGTTAAACATGTTGATCATTTTTTGAGTTAATAAATTATGGTATCAGATCGGTGCATAGACTGGCGTACTCGCCGATACCCGATACTGAATTTTGGGCAGTATCAGATGCATTTCCGATACTGGTATTGGTATTGGAACAACTCTAACAGTAACAATGCAAAGTACACTAACTACTGTAATCTCAATGGCCACTTACCACATTTTGTTTGGTTGTATCCTCCAGTGTCTGGATCACATGCAGTTTGTTTCTTTTCCGTGAACTCTCGACGTCCTCTGAGCGAATATTTCCATATTTCTAAAACAAGGCACAATTAGTTAAATCAACCACAACACTTAAATCAAAACTGACGTCACTAAATAAAACTGACACGGAAAAAACGCAGTACCTCGTATGCCTCTCTGATCAGTTCACTGATATCCACCTTGAAGTGGGATGATTTGTCGTTATTGCTTACTGAAGCTTGCTGCACTGTTGGAGGCAAGGGGCTGTCTTTGTTTGTCACGCTGTCAAAAAATCTGAAATAACACCATCAGAGAAAGAGAGATTTACACGGCGATAACGTCTAAAATAAATCAGTCCTGCTTTGTTTTGTGTTCACACAGACTTGTTGAGGATGGTGACGGCCTCTGCATCGTCATGGCAGCTGATCAGAGCCTCCATGTTGTAGTCCAGCACCGCCAGCCCGAGCTGCAGAATGGCTTTTATGCCGTCGTAGAAGAAGCAGTCCACCACGTTCACGGCGCTCTCTATGGGCAGGACACTGATGAAGAGAGTGAGGAACCAGGACAAGGACACGGACGAGAAGAAACTCAGGTCCGTCATGTGCTCCACCAGCTGGGGGAGGTTTTCTCGGATCAGATCCTCAAACACCGCCTGGTCGACCAGAGCGCCTGAAAGAAAGATCGGCAACATTTCAGAGTGTGACTTCACTCCTGAGATCATTCAAATTTTATCACCAGCAGAAACGGTGTGAGAATCATCGCTTCCCCTCTCACCAATAATTCGGCGGTTAAAGTAATCCGGCAACATCCTCTCGCAGACGGCCACTAGGAGCCAGAAAGCCTCCTCTTCTTTCGCGTAGAGCAGGAGAACTGAGGTGAGGATATTCATGGCCTGAACAGGAAAAAAAGGATTAAAAAAAAAAATACTACTTCAGTTGTAAGAATAAGGTTACCTGGATATAAAGATAAAGGTGTGTGTGTCAAGGTGGTATGTATTTCAGAGCATCAGTGCTTTTTTAAAAAGGTTTTCAATTGTTTCCATCACTTTTGGCTTACTGTACTTAGCCTTTTTTAAAAATCACCTCTGCTTTTCAGAGTTGCTGCACTGCTCATGAAAAGACCAATCACAGTAAAGGACACAGGGGTTTAAAACCGTAAGGATTATATGTTTTTGTTGGGAGTCTGTACCATAACCGTCACCTCACCTTTCACTGTTAAAACAGCAAAAACAAAGGATAATCTCACATAAATTACCACTACAAATGAAGAGCTAAAGAATGATCATGAGAGCAAATTGGCTGGACACTACTTTTGTATGGCTGTGTCCGAAATCATTCACTTATTCACTACTTCCTACTCACTATCCAGGGAGTTCTATGTAGAGGACTGTATAGTGAGCTCATCTGCAAAATGAAAAAACACTTTCGGACACTACTCAGGTCATTTTCTCTGTGCCGTTCATTAAGTCATTGCTGTTGCACAATTAAAATGTGACAGATAGTTGGCTGGTAGACCATCCATAATAATTACCGACATGTATTTTTGTGATAAATACATATTGTAAGTAGGACTGCACAATTAATCGAAATTTTATCGAAATCGCAATATGGCCTACTGCAATTTTAAAATTTCAGTATGTAGAGGAAATCGCAATATTTGTTAAAGGTGAAATGTTTGTCAAAATACCATTTTAAATTAAATATTGTGGTGCTGCAGAGATGTTCCGGCCTACACATCATATTCTACAGACTTAAGAAAACATCTTTGTTTGGTACAGATCCACGCAAAAATCATGTTTTTCAATGAAAATGACAATAATGATGTAAAAATGATCATACCCTCTAATATCAAAAATGATATCGCAAATTGCAATATCAGTCAAAATAATCACAATTAGATAATTTTTTCAAAATCATGCAGCCCTAATTGTAAGCTATTTTGTTGAGGTGCCTCTTAGCAAAATGCTCTGAGTGAATTTAAGTTCTCCCTGGTGAGCACTGAGCAGTGACACAGCGTATATATCTAGGGATTTATAGTGAAAGGTAAGAACAGAAGGAGTACAGCGGAGATGCGCTGCCGTCTGCCGTTGTGGCAATAAACTTATTTTTTCTCAAATTAATAAATACAAAGTACTTTGTTGCCGTTTGTGTTGTAATGAGCTACTTTGCTCACATTAAATATATTATTTTCGCACCGCAACTGTCGTCAGTCTGACATTTTTTCCTTCAGCGCAAAGCATGATGGTATATAGTGCCTGTTTAGTGACCATCGTTCGTCCACTATTTCTCACAATGCATTGTGGGATACTTTAAGTCCACTATATAGGGTATAATAATACTCACAATACATTCGGACAGTACTACAAAATGGTAAACTCACTATATAGTGAGTGATTTTGGATACAGCCCATGTTTTTCATATTCATCTTATATTTTTCAGTGATAAACTTACATACAGTAATTGGCTAATGACTGTTCCTGTATTTTACTCAAAGCCTCAAATGCTACGTTCACACTACGAGCACTCGTTCAAGCTCTCTTTGCCGTAGTTATGTCATTAAATAGCACTGGGAACTGGCTAACGGCAATTTTGGATGGAACGGAACAGGGTGAAACAAAAACATATCATTAGTTGATGCTTCACCGCGTCCTTGGAGCGCTGAAAAAAGTTGAAACAAGCTCAACTTTATTTGCAGTGCTTCCCGCCCGTCACACAGCAACAAGTGTCGGGCATCAGTTTGCAGCTTCATGTCACCGGCTTCGATTGACTTGTAGACTGTTGTGGTGTCGTTCTTAGTGTGAACAAAGCTTAAGAGCTTCTGAGTGTTTGTTATCAGAGTCGATCAAGGTTTTTTCAGCCCGTTGAAAACAAGAAATCAAAGTACCTGGCAGTAGCCAATTTTCGGGTTCCTGTATGCATAAGCAGTGAGGACTCTGCGTAGAGCTGAGATTCCCGTGTCGCTCTGAAAGGCAGGGTGCTCTGGCAGAGAGCGGTGCAAGTCTCTCTCGATCTCATCTGTAGCCAAAGTGCTCGTGCCCAGAGACTGTTCGACCAGGTCCGTGTAGTAGCCGGGGTGAGTGGCCATGTCATTAACAGCTCCTGCAGAGGCAGAACCACAGTCAGTCCAAAAACACATGCTGCAGCTGCAGAGATCCCACACCAACCATGTTTTATTTAATTATTTATGTTGAGTGAGCACTTGTGTATTTAGCACTTTCAACCATGCAAGGCTTCGTTAGCAAAACACCGACACTGCATATCACTTACTGCACATAACATGTCTGCTATGTAAATACCTGAAAAAAGCATCCACAGCTCTCCCCTCAAGGCCTCGGGAACACCGCGAACAATCAAGTCTCGCGTCTTCCTGGTGAAGAACATACTCGTGCCGCGTCCATATTCAGAGAAATGGATGTTCCAAGACTGTTCCTTCATCTTTTCTTTAAGCTGTAAAACACACACGTAGCACATACGGGTGGGAATCACCAGAGGCCCCACGATACGATATTATCATAATATTTAAGTCACGATACTATCTTATTGCGATTTTAAACATTTTGCAATACGATGAGTATTGCAGTAAGATATACTGTGATATATTGCGATTTATTACCTTTTTTCAACTGCAAATTATACAGTTTGTCAACATCTGTTTTATCTAATAAGATAGTTTCCATTCACATATCTTGAGGTCAGAGGTCAACGGACACCTTTGAAAATGGCCATGCCAGTGTTTCCTCGCCAAAATGTAGCTTACCTTTAGAGCATTATTTAGTGTTCTTCCCGACAAGCTAACATGACATAGTTGGTACCAATCGATTCCTTAGGTTTTTCTAGTTTCAATGATACCAGGCATGATACCAGTACCTTCACTCTAGCCTTAAGACTGAGCCCGCTACAACCTCTAAAAGACAGAATAGCGGCCATCAGATAAAAGATCCAATATTGCCACGCAAAATATCGTGATACTATGCTGTATCGATATTTTCCCCTACCCCTAGTAGCAAGCACCATAGAGTTATTGTACATGCTCTGCAACACTGTTAAAACTGGTTGTATTTCTCAACAGATGCCTGCTTCATTTTTATTTATGTCCACCCTTGAATTGGTCAGACACCCACCCAGACACCCCCATCCTGCAGAGCGTGAGAAGGTTCTGGTGCATTACAATTGCATAAAGGCAATCCAGTTCGATTTTGTAAGAGAATGTGGTGCTTTTCACTGAAAATAAGTGAACAAAACTCTAATATTTACCATTTTAGGGTCAAGGTTTTCAACATCCTGGGGGTGGAAAACAGTCATGAGAGCTTCAGTGCTCACAGCCTTGCTGCTGTCTTTCTGTCCCACCATCAGTGTTACGTCATCTGGGTTGTCCTCGAAGTGGTTGATGAGCGACTGGCACTCGCCTCGTATGGCCTTAAGTCATAAATACATGTCAGTTTTCAATGTCAGAAAGCACTCATAACTGTAAGTCAAGTCAATGGCACGAATAAAACACGTTACCTCTGATGACGCAGAGTGCTGAGGGCTGGGGCTAATCCCACACCTGCTACGGATCGTGTTGGCAAGCCGCTGGTAGTCCCGTATCTCGGAGAAACGCAGTGCCCTCTTGCCGCGCACACACACCGTTAAAGCCCTGCTGCTGGAGTCTGGCTTCTCAACATTAACAACCTGGAAGAAGGCGATGTTGGCAGACCACACGGTCATTTTTTCTGCTGTACATCAGTATTCAGGGTGCTATTTGAGGATCCAGTTTCACTTTACCTCTCGCATCGGAATGATGATATGACATTGGCTTCCATCTTGGCTGGCGAAACACAGGTAGTTCTCGGACAGACAGATCTTGCCAAGTGTGTTAAAATGGCTGAATGGCACCCACAGGAAGCTCTCATGCACCTCCAACAGGTTTTCCTCTTTGGGAAGCCTGAAAAATGACCGGAACTGCTCGCTCTTTGCATGAGCTTCTAGGCCTCTGTGGGGGGAAGTAAAGCAGAAAATACTGTCATGAGCAGAACGTCACATTTAAGTTTCCCAAGAACATCCTTTTAGCCGGCTTACAGACTGTCTCACACACAGTCTCACAAAAACCTTGTTTTCCTGCTCCTGACTGTCACCTTCCATATCAATCTTTTAGGCACTGCAGTATTAGGTTATTTCAGTGCCTACGGGTGCATGACCTACCTGCCACTCCAGGCAGGTTAACACAAACACAAATGCTTTTTGACTCAAGTCGAACTTTATGTTTACTCTGCTCTTCAAGTTGGCAGCCGGCGCTAACAGGATCGTGTAAATCTGTGCAGTGCAGCAGACAGGTAGACAGTTACCTCTTGGTAATTTGCAGAGGGTCGGAGAGCGCCGGCTCTCTCTGGAAGGCCTCTTTATCGAAAAGGCGCTTGATGGAGTAGTCGGCCAGCTGCTCCATGATGACAAATGTTTCATTGAGGTGCAGCAGCATGGAGAAGTAGTGGTCCTCCCCGTGAACCAAGACGTGGATGCTCTCAGTCAGGATGACGTTAGAGGTTTTCTCCAGCCTCCAGATCTCATCCCAGGAGATGATCAGTTTCACTGTCGAGTCATCACAATAAAGGAAATTTAAAGGGGAACTACGCCCATTTTCAAAATTCATACATGACATTCTATGGTCTACGACAGTCCAAAAAATATTAGTAAACATGAACACCTCTCTCACAAATCCAAAAACTAGAGTGCTAAAACTCAAACTTTTGATGTCATAGGGTATAAAATGTGGAGCTGCTCCATAGACAATGGATGGGGAAAGATGTTCTAGATGACACTGAGAGCATCCAGGTGAATGTTCTGAGTATATGGGAACATTTTCTGTTTCATAACTGACAACACTACAGTAGAATAAAGCTCATTTGGGTCCACAAAATAACCCTCCCATTCATTTGTTTATTGAGCAGCTCCAGACTTTATACCCTAGGACATCACAAGTTTTTTCAAGTGGATTTGGGAGAGAGTTAGTCATGTTTACTAATATTTTTGGACTGTCTTAGACCATAGGAATAATATGTATGAATTTTGAAAATGGCCATAGTTTCCCTTTAAAATCATCAGCAGCAAGTAAAATGATCTTGAATGAAAGAGTAAATTATTATTGTGCAATTAAGTAAGTAGTAGTAAGTAAGTAAGAAAAAAAAGTACATTTTCTCAATAATTAAAATATATGAAATGCACTGCAAGTAACAACATACTTCATAGTACCATTATAAATAATTGCTGATACCAAAAAATTAAAATGTTCATAGCATCATGGTGAAAATTCTTAAAATATCACTCAGTGTAATTAAAATAAGTGTTATCCATTATCCACATTGCTTTTCAAGTCTGCCTCCACTATGAGGCCTGCTATGTTTTTTCACAATTATGGAACCTGTAATTACCTGGAGCGGTTTTCTAATGAAAAAATACTTAAAGAGTGTTCATTTCAGACCATAAAAGCCAACTGCCATTAGTAGCTGCCACAGTCTTTGTTACCGCCCATCAAAAACTGGCAAGACAAATGGCAGCTCATGTTAATAAATGGCACAGAAATCAGCTTACCCTCGGATCCCAGCAGGTATGAATAGAAGCACAGGAAGTTTGTGCTGAGGTAGAGCCAGCCCTGGCAGGGTACTTTGCCTCTCCAGTAGCTGCATGAGTAATATGTGACCAGCTTTTCCTTCGGTGGCAGCTCAAACCACTTCTCAAACCTCAAAAGTGCTTCTCGGAACTTCTCCGGATCTTCCTCCAGCACCAGGGATGTCTTCCCTTCCTCGGCGATAAGACCCTTTAAAAGATCAAACATTGAGGGTTACTGCAGAACGAGGGTGATAACATGACAATGCACCATCTTCCTTAAAGCGGCTCGGAAAAAATTGGGTTTAATCTAAAAGATGTTGCTGTTGGTGATGAACCCACACTTACTTATTTGCCAAGTGGCCAGAAAAATGACTCTAAATAAACAGGGATAAGTCATTGAAAGTTATAGAGCAAAGTATTACAAGAATTAAGAGGCCCTGCTGAGAGATTAACCTGTCATGTAGACATATTAGCTGTGTGGGCTGTTCTCAGTCGTCCCCAGTAAAAAAAAAAGAAGGATTTTTTTTCAGAGGTTCTTACTCTAATCTTGCCCTGAACAAAGCTGGTGATGTCTTCGCTGGAGTCAAAAACAGAGAGTGTCCTCATGATGTTCTGCTGCAGCCAGTCCCAGTGCTGAACAATCTCCTCTTTGGTGACACCTGACCCAAAGTCGAGAGAGAAAAGATTACAAAAACTCAATTGTCAAATATCTTCTTTTTTTTTACTCTAAAGAAAAAAAGACTTGCTTTATAGCTAAAATAGTCTTAAATGACATAATGTTGTTTTTTTGGGGGTTTTTTTACCGTAAAATATTCTAACTTTTACTTTAACTTGTATTTGGGAATATTGGCTTCATTGTGGTTCTGATTGAAATCTGATGGACTTCAGTACATTAACAGTGACTGATTTTATGCAATTTCAACATTTGACTTAATCAGTGGTGGAAGAAGTACTCAGATCCTTTACTGAAGTAAAAGTAACAATACCATACTGTAAAAATACTCTGTTACAAGTAAAAGTCCTGTGTTCAAAGTTCTACTTGAGTAAAAGTAGTAGAGTATTACCAGCAAAATAAATAAATAAAACTTCAAGGTTTCAAAAAATTATATATATTTTTTATCTTATGCACACAAGATAATGCATTATTATTGTGTGCTACACGATAAAACAAAAAAATATATATTTTTGGGATGACTTCAGGGGTCTTTAATATATAATAATGCATCATATTTAATAAGTTGATCATATGTTTTCTTTGTAAAATGAAAGTGACTACAGCGGTAAAATAAATGTAGTGAAGTGAAAAGTACAATATTTCCCCCTGAGATGTAGTGGAGTAGAAGTATAAAGTAGCATAAAATGGAACTACCTCAAAATTGTACTTAGGTACAGTTCTTGAGTAAATGTACTTAGTTATTTTCCACCACTGGACTTAATATACAATTATTCACATTTAATTTATTTTTTTAAACCTAATCCATTGACAGCAGCACTATTGAAATGTTTGCCAGAATAAGATGAAAATACAGCGACGTACCGCATGCTATGGACCAATACACCTGTGAGTCCGGTGTGTGGTGCAGAATGCGGTAGGGAGCAACTTTGGATGTGGAGTCCAACACAGTGTCCAGCGTTCCCACAAGAAGGCCTGTAACATACAGTACATCGATATTTTTAACCACCACATGATCTTCAGCCATGTGACGCCTTTGAACATTTGAAAGACAAACATCAGAGTTACGATACGCAACAAACTCAGAGCGAAAATAACAGCCTCACATTTTTTTGACCATTGACCAATCACCGTTTGTTAACTGATCACAGCTGTGTTGTAACGGTATTAACGACCATTTGACAGCATCAGAAAATATGAATTAAGCTAATTCAACTACGGTCTAATGTTAGCCGTGTATCAAAAGACCTGTCAATCAATCTTAATTTTTTGTACTCGGATCGCAGACTGTGCCTTTAAACTGACAGTGTAGAAATGAACGATACCTCAGGTCCACGTCAGAGCCGCACAACTAAAATTAGCCAAATCTGTTACCTTCATAACGTCTCTCCGCCATGCCCTCCATGAATAATTAACAAGGTCGCAGTAAAACCACACACATGCACTGCATCAGCATTATATACAGGCCTGCCTGCTGAGCACGGACCAGCTCTCCACATGTTCTACTAGTGAGCTAAAGGATTCAAAGGATCAAACACAATCCACATAATTTATGTTCTCATCGGTGCAGAACATCATCCCCCTGTAGAGCATGGACTTAAACACATAAAAGACACTTCAGACATAAAAGGCTCTTGTGCTTGGAGAGGGCTTCAAGTGCATCATGTCATGTACCATCAGGTAGTATTTAACCCCCACTATCATTAAACCAGCCAAACAGGACATTGGTCCTTTTGTCTTCAGCTAGAACACCATTCATTAACACTAATTATCTATTAATTACCTTACGGCTGTCACACTGGGGCCAGCGGTTAGAAACTGTAGGTTACAATCATTGGTAATATTACAGGCACCACTTTTATACTGGTAGGTGACAATGGTTATCTATGTCCTCCTGTAAGGTTTACACAAGGTTGTGTCTGCATCACAAAGTCACTTGGGGTTCGGTTAGCATTGAGGATCGGAGGGTGCACGTGATGTTGCATGATTTAAAGGAGAATGCCGCTATTTTTAAGAGTTCATACATTATTCTTTTTGTTCCTAACAGTTCAACTAGTTACTTTGATATGCACCACTCTTTCCTAAAACTGGTACAAAATTTGTTTAAGTTCAGTTATTGTCCCTCAGGGGTTATTTAGCTTACAATAAGGCAATAATACAACCAGATAAATATGAATTTATTTGATGAAATCAAATTAAATTCATCATAATCCACATGGAGTGGTGCAACCCATGACTGACTGTTCCTTCCCCGAGACTAGTCATTTAAACGTATCTGATCTGAGTGTTTCTTTAACACATTAACACCACTTGCGATTTTTAATTAACATCTTAAAAATCCGACCGGCATTCTATCTTTCGGACGTTGTAGCGGGCTCAGTTTTAAAGCTAGAGTGAATATACTAGCATTATGATGAAACTAGAAAACCTAAGGGATCCATGTCATACTAGTTGTAAAGGAGGCTAAATAACACTCCAAACTTGTGCTAAATTTTGGTGAGGAAAAACTGGCATGGCCATTTTCAAAGGGGTCCCTTGACCTCTGACCTCAAGATATGTGAATGAAAATGGGTTCTATGGGTACCCACGAGTCTCCCCTTTACAGACATGCCCACTTTATGATAATCACATGCAGTTTGGGGCAAGTCATAGTCAAGTCAGCAAACTGACACACTGACAGCTGTTGTTGCTTGTTGGGCTGCAGTTTGCCATGTTATGATTTGAGCATATTTTTATGCTAAACTTGTGAGGGTTTCTGGACAATATGTGTCATTGTTTTGTGTAATAAAAAAAACACATAATTATATACATACATTTGCATAAAGCAAGCATATTTGCCCACTCCCATGTTGATAAGAGTATGAAATACTTGACAAATCTCTCTTCAAGGTACATTTTGAACAGATAAAAAAATGTGTGATTAATTTGTGATTAATCACGATTAACTATGGACAATCATGCGATTAATCGCGATTAAATATTTTAATCGATTTACAGTCCTAATATATATATGTTTGTGTGTGTGTGTTATTCACATTTCAATAGCAAGAAAACAGGGAAAGCTGTTCTACAAAAGATCTGTAGGAGGGCTAAAATTATTATAAATCAATTAGTTGATCAACAGGATATTAATCAAGAACCACTATTATAATTAACTAAGTCATGTAACAATGAAAAATGCAAAAACCATTCACTTGTTTTGGCTTCTCAAATGTGAGTGCTTCCTGTCCTGTTTGGCTTTATATAATTGTAAATTCAATAAATTTGGTCCTAGATTGTTGGTAATAATCAACACATTCATCAATAATGAAAACAATCATTAGTTGCAGTCTGTCAGGGTTTTCTCTCCATGCTAAAAAAGATGACATATCATTTTAGCACAGCTATGGTATAATCTAAATTACAGTGTGACAACTCGACTAAGCATCAATGTTTCCACCAAGTCGCTGACACATGTTGTCCAGGGAGCAGCAGCAGTCTCTGACATTGCAGTGACATTATAAATGTGAGGATTTTCTCTAATATATTTCTAGCCTTGAGGGGAGAAAGTGGTGCAAATCCTCACAAACTGACTGAACTGTCCTGGGGCACAACAACAACATGTAATATATATTCCTTCAGAAATGGACTGGTAAAAATCTGGAGCTATATTCTACAAAATGTAGGATTTTGTCTGTTTTTAGTCAGCTGGCAATATGTGATGTGAGTCTAAATCTGACAACTATGGCTCAACGTGTTTTGGCATAATGTACCAGCTGGAACCTAACCACAAGCTCCAGGCAGTGAGATCAACAGTGTCAGTGATAGTTAGTGTACAAACCGGCTTGTTCCCAATGGAACCTAGCCTACTTGTCAACTGTAACACACCAAATAAGCTAATATATTGACACGTCCTCTCAAAGAGACCTTCACTCCTGCAGGCTGCTGTGACATCATGAGGAACCAGCTGTTCAGTATAGCTTCTACCTGTTGCTAGGAGGATATATTTGTATGTAGGCTATCCAGCAGCACCGCCCTACTGTATACACGGCACACAGCACGTTAGCTATGCAAACGTATGGCGAGTTAACCCGTTAAGAACTTATTAGTTTTAACGTGGTTTTTAGCGTAGCGGCAGCGGCTGTCCCACACATGAGAGGGGGTGATAACATAACCGCTGAAACGTTAGTTACCTGTCAGCCCGCCTCCACCTTCTCCGTACCCTCGTCTCCGCTGCAGTACGAAGTACTCGTTATCCTCCTCGGTCACCCACAGTTTGAACGCGTTTTTCAGCAGAATCTCGTCCGGTTTGAGCCACATGTTTCTAATGTCATGGAGTTATCTATCATAACCCACCTGACATGTCACAGATACCTTTAACGTAGCCCCACATCAACATCAAACCCGTGGACGTTTGTTTGTGTCCGAATCCCTCCCTTCCCACGTCGACAAGAAATGCTGCCAACGCTGCAAGGCATTGTGGGATTGTAGTTTCTGACGGGAAGGCGGTCCCAGGAGATTCATTCGCTGGGACGAGTTATTTCATGAATGAAATGGGGGGAAAACAATGAATAATTGATTAATTAATTTATATGATATTATATCTATTTGCTCATTCATAAGCAAAATTATTTTCTTTTTCATCCAAGTTGCAATATTTTTTTACATACAAGCAATTACTTTTTGTGATCACATTTGTATTGCCTTTTCTACATCCTTTAAACATGAGCATAGTTGCATTTTTTTTCCACAACCTTCCTTCACATAATCTCAAAATAAAAGAAGATTAAGGAGAAAGGTAGACATTACATAATAAGCAGATAAATAATGTGAATTCACCATTAATTCAGTCTGTTTACTATTATATATTTTTTTAAATATATTTTACATTTTGTTTTTTTACTATTTACTTATTTATTATATCTTTATTGTTTGATAACTTTTTTACTGGTGCCTCTTGTTGTTTGCACTGTCCCCTTTGCTGCTGTAATACTACAAATGTCCCCGCTTTGGGACTAATAAAGGATAATTATATCTTAAATAAGTTAATAAATTAAAGACAGATCTAAACCATTTTCTCCCATTGTCTCACACATAGGCTACATACAGAACAGTGGCAAAGTTGAGGGAAAATCAATAAATGCAAATACGTTTTGAAAAAAAGAGAACTTTAAAAAGTACATATTTCACTTTTAATTTTCCATTTTGATGACATTTCTGGTGTTTTTATTTCAACTAAAAGAATATCTTGTATTGTAAAGTATTATTTCAATGAACTTGTGACAGTGTTTGCCAGCCTCTATATTTACATTTCTTAGTTTTGCAATAATCTTGCCTTCTTTATCTTCCCACTGGAAAACTTTATAGATTTAATAGTGTTCTTCTAAACTTTTACACATTGACTGAATCGTGTAGTGCTTATACTGTTGTTGTTGAAATAGGCAGCATTAAAAGAGCTATACTTGTATCTCACAGACCAAAGATTTTTATTATCAAAGACATCAAGAGCTGACAGGGCATCCAGTAGCTACACTGCAGGGGAGGTAATGACAGAGCACAGCATTCCCTTATCAGCAGCATCCAGCATCGGCCATATCTAATAACTATATTTGTCAGTTTGCTTCGTAACACATTGAACCTCATTCTGAAATTCTGCCATAAGAGGTGAAATACTCACTGGGTCCAAAATGCAATGTAAACACTAATAGTACCCTAAAAAATATCAACAGGTCTTGCTGACAGAACTCTAGAATATCTATATGCTGCGCCTATGACTTTATTATGACACGTCAGGGTGGTAGTTGAGCACTTTAATAAATGTAAAAACAATGTGTATGGTGTGTGAACAAGACTTACAGTTGAACTCCATGCAGTCTGTAAAAATGTAACACTGCCAAATGACGGTTGCTTCATTGAAGGAAATGAGAGTACCATGACAGGTGATTCACTCACCAGGAAGTTGGAGCAAGGATTTTTCTAACAGATCAGCAGTATGAACAACTGTAAACCCTTTACCAACTAATATTGATGGTGTGAGTGGTACATATTAATGTTTAATTGTTACTTAGTGAATTAAATCCACAGCAAAAAAAGGTTACAGTTGATGAAGTGTCTGAAGCTACACGATGTGGCCAAAAGTGTAAGGACACCCAAACATTACACCCACTGTTGATCTGACATTCCAGGAAAGCTTTCCAAAAGATTTTGGAACCAGAGTGCAGGAATATGCATACAGTATCACTTACTGTTGGATGGGTTGAGGCCAGTCAAGTTCTTGCACACAAAATTCAGAAAACTATTTCTTTATGGACCTTGATTTGTGGAAGGGGATATTATCATGCTTAAACAGGAAATGGTCTTCTCTAAACTATATAAATACTGTATATGCAGTATATGTTACATTAAAGGTCCCATATTATGCTCATTTTCAGGTTCATACTTGTATTTTGTGTTTCTACTAGAACATGTTTACATGCTGTAATGTTAAAAAAAACTTTATTTTCCTCATAGTGTCAGCCTGAATATGCCTGTATTTACCCTCTCTGAAACGCACCGTTTTAACGCATTTTGACGGAATTGCAACAGAATTGTGTTGCTAGACAACAGCTTGGGTCCATGTGTACTTCCTGTCAGCTGATGACATTCACATACACTTCAACCAGGAATAAACTGGGACACATTTAGAATGTTTACGTTTAAAATTGTGTTAAGGGTCTAAATATTGTATATTCGTGACATCACGAATGGGCAGAAATCCTGACAGCTTGTTTCAAATGCAGAGTTTCTGAATACGGGTTGTGTGTATCACCTGTGGATTTTAGATACTTTCACAGTATTTATATAGGACTTAAGCCTGCTTTATAATAAAAAAAAACATGAAAATCTCACTTTTTTATAATATGGGACCTTTAAGGTGTCCCTTAATTGGAACAAAGAGGCCTGGCTGACACCAGGCCAGTATTAGTCCTATTATGTGGACATATTTTTGACCATACTGCACAGGAAAGCAGAGTTGACTAACGAGGTTGGTTTGCAATAACTTCATTTGAACAGCAGAGGTCCTTTTTGAGCTCTTGGAGCCCTCAATGATTCTTTTGCAATGAAAAAGGAAGGTCAACTTGTCACCCCATGGCTGCCTATATACTTTAAGGCATTAGCAGTATGAACATTGTTTGAATTGAGATGGCTGCATAATATCTGACAGCCTTTCTATACCAAAATAGCCTTTCCTTTGTTAGTGTACTCACCATGAGGTTCACTGTGGAAAAAGTGACACCATGCCCTTTGCCCACAACTGCCACATTTCACCAAGACCTCTTTTTATTGTCCAGTTGACATTCAGCAATAGCGCAATAACAGCTCTTGTGATTGGTTATCAACAGTCACAGTAAACTCTCCACAAGTTTACGTAGAAGTGATTGTGTTAAACAATCTACATATATTTTGTTAAGCTTTTTTTCCTTTACTTATTTTTCCTCTCTTTCTCAACCCTATCCACCAAAGTACCCTTCAAAATAAAATGTGTATTTTTTGTATACCTTTAAGGCAGATTCTGTACTCTGTACTGGGCTAATTTAAAGGCTTATTCTTAAAAATACTGCCATTCAAAACTATTTGTTGAATGTTTAAAGTCCTTTATTTTATTGATTAAACACTTCAGTCATAATACAGTAACAGGTATGTGCAATGCATCTCTAATTTTGCCTAATGTCATGCTAGACTGATTACATTTTCAAAAGGCTTCAGCCGGATTTAACGGTACTTAACTTGACCCTGCATTTTCTCCACATTGGTGAGTTGATCCGTACACATTCCATGTTGATACAGTTAGATCATTTGAAGTAGGGTATGATCCAAATCAATGCTGTGATGTCAGCAGGATTATTATAAGCAGTTCTCAATTTATGCTTCATGTAAACAGCCAGAATACACACAGTATTTGCAGTATTGAACACAACATGTAAATGTAAATGCAACAAACTGAATGCAACAACATTTCATAAAAAAAGAAACACGCGTTTGCACTTCAACTTGTAACCTACAGACATAATTGTCCACTACAAAATGTTTCCTGAAACAGAAACACAGTGTGGAGTGCTTTATATTCATATTTGTGTTGCTGTATACTAATATTTAGGGAAGTTTGTATGTTTGTATTTGGAAGAATGTGACCCACACAACGTAGTTAATTTTTTTTTATGTATTTATTTTAATTTTAAAGTAATATGAACTGTATTTTGGGGATTAGTATTCTGTTTATCCATTTTAAGTGGATCAGTATTGGATCCTGTCCAGGCCACGAGGGGGCAGCCTTTACCCATGGACTGCTAGCCTTTAAACTAACATAGACCACTTTAAAGTCCATTGGAGAAAACAACATTATAAATTTTAAAATTCGCAATCAGTTAGGCTTATATAAACAGGCTCAATCTCATCTCTATTTTTTTTTCAACCACGGGAGGGCGACCAAATTGTATATTTTATGATGTTATAGAGTCCATCACTGGGAAAATTTCATATTCATAGGTCTAGATCATGACTCAGTGAAAAACAAATGAAAATTTGTAAATATAACTTATATTACACCCACACACATTAGCCTTACAAAACATTCCAGTGTATTATATTAATAGTGTCTTCATTTAGTTATAATACAAATCCATTATGTATTTACACACTATGTAAATACTATGAAAAAAACATTTTTCTTGTTCTATTTTTACCTGGTGTTGTGGATGATATATTTAGTAAATCCTTATCATTGTTAATATTATTGTGTTGTCATGTGTTTTACACATACAAATAGAATATATCTTATTTTATTTTATTTCTATGGCTTTACATGAACCATGTATTTATACAACCTCATGTTATTACTATATCTTTCCTGATACCTGCCACCTCTTTTTCTCTGTTTCTTTTCAGTTAAAGAAAACTACCTGTAAAACTTTTCTTAAACTTGCTGTATGTTAAATAAACAATGGAGGGCAGCAGTACAATGTGGCTGCATGTATCTGTAGAAATGTCACGAAGAAGAACCCGGATTACGCGACCAAGGCCTATGGAAAGGAGGCTTGGTCACGGGCGGACATCGGTCTTGGGGCGTGGGCTAAAACGCATGCGCAGTGTAACTGAAGCTGCCGTCGTGCGTTGCGATTGGCTCAATTTTGGCGAGGGCAGACCAGATTTTACTGCGCATGTGTTTTACCCCCGCAGATATGACGTATTTTCTAGCCACGTTCAATAGGCCTTGTACGCGACCCAGTTTCCAAAGAGTCTTGAAGGAAAGAGCTGGAAACAGCTGCGGTGTGACAGCATTTAATACAGAGTTTAAATCTAAAAGCAATATACACTTTAACAATGTAGCCGTTGACTATAGGATTAGAAAAGTGCTATGATGCATTATACCATACAAAAATAACAACAAAAACAATGTCAAGTCGTTTAAGACTCCACGGAAATCATGTTCAACCACTGATATCACCGGCGACGCCATCTTTATTCCAAAACCGTTATCCTACTTCGTAGTGGGTGGTGACCTATCTTGCGTTGTCAAAGAGTCTTTAAATTTACCCATGACTCCCCTGCAACGTATGACCTGTCTGTGGCCTTGGCGTCTTGGCTTGTAGCGCGGTGCTGACAGTTCTCAGTGTGTGTGCTGGCTCCTTGACTTAATTAACGTTAACTAGTTAGTGTTCGTGTCCGACAGGTCGGCTACTAATCTGGGAGCCGTTCCAGCGGAGCTCAGTCACAATGCTGAAATGTAGAACTGTATGGAACAAGCTTGCACCACTTGCTAGAGCCTCCTCAACTGTGTGCCGGCAGAATGTGAGACGAGCAGGTAAGTTAGGTAACGTGAACTAACTGTAGGTACAGTAACTGTAAGCGTCTCCTCGTTAGCTCGCCTCAATCAAACACACACTGTTTGTAAGTTAGCCTGATATTGCAATGACGACCAGGTATCTTTTGGTAGCTTAGCTTCATTATATTGACCTTCGTTTGTGAATCATAATCTGTAACACATGTTTACAGATACTGGGTTGCAGTATGTTTATTCCAGGTGTTACGCCATAGTGTGTAACCCTACTGTTAGAGTTGACCATGCTTACATAGGAGTCCTTCTGCTGAGTATTCCAATAGGTTGGTTGAATGTACAATGATGAAGAAAGGAAGCAGTGGGGAGTTATTACAGGAGAGTAGTTCATGAGAGAGGTAGACCATAATGAGGTTTCAAGCCTCAAAACTCAACTTGTGTGTGCGTGCTTTCTTTCTAATTAAAGCTTTAGTAGGCAGAAATGTTTTGGTATCATTGGGCAAAAAAATCCATAATAACCTTTCAGCATATTGTAATTCAAGTGTTCTGAGAGAGAACTAGACTTTTGCACCTCCTTATGGCTCTGTTTTCAGGCTTTAAAAAATCTAGCCCTCCTCCGGCTGGTGGGTGGTGCTTGGTATTTCCTCAACAGATCTCAACATGGCTTCCGGGTCACAAACTCTCTCATTTTACAGCTAAACAGTAAACTACAAGATGATTCTGAAAACATTTGAAGCGAAAAATAGGCATTACAGTAACAGAATATTGACTTATATTTGATCAGCGCTGCCTAGTTTGACCGTTTGATCAGAGTTCGTGCTCTGATTGGTTGTTTCCTCCGGTCTGTGAAATCTTGCAGATGCCATTAGGAGCACCGGAGGACACAGAGGCACATGATTTTTTTCAGATTACCTGTCTCATGCACTACTGTCAGGATATAGTAACCGTCTTATAAAAATAACTTTTTAAAATCATATTTGCTCCATTTCTACCCACTGCAGCATTAACCTAATTAACAAGCACAAGTATTCTTGAGCATACAAAGTGTGCCAGTCCCTTCATGCTGAAATGTAGTCAGAAATGTAGTCAGAAATGTAATAGTACATTGCAGATCAGTATACATTGAAGCTCTTGTAGTAAGACATGTTTTCATTGTCAGCATGTGAATATACTGTACAACAATCAGCACATTTACACAAATAATTTAAACGTTTAGAAATTGTATTATATAATACATTCTTCTTCAACAGTCATATGTCTGTATATTTCACATTTTCAACAGGCTAACATGGTTGGATGGATTCTGGATTCTTAGCCCGCTTTCATGGCTGTGTTATTGTTTTCACATGCTGTATAAACTGTAGAACAGAAATGTAGTGTCATGCTGGTCTCGCCTCATTGTTGTTGGTGTCTGGCCAAATAGCAAAGTGAGATGTAATTGACTGAACAATGAATATTTCATGTGAATAAGTGGCATTGTCAGTCAGATAGCTGCAACTAGTGTTGTCACAATACTGGAATTTCTAACTTCAATACAATACCTTGAAAAATATTGATATTCAATACCATTTTCGATACCACGGTGAAAATTTGACACAACATTGAGGGCATATGATTTTAGATTTCTATTAAAAGATAACTAGCAGTTTTTGTGTGTTAACTCGCTGTTGGAGAGAATGGGGAGCAGAAAGCGCAGCTGGTACCTGTGTATCGATACTGTGGAAAATGAGAATTTAAACCGTTTCAAATGTTCAGTATCGATATGTATCGATACTTTTGACAACACTAGCTGCTACTAAGCCTGATCAACATAAACAAAAACAAGACGAATGCACCAGTTTTAGTGTTTTACCATACTCCATCATACAGGAAAAAGATATGCATTGTTAATCACATTTAATCTATATTCTAAGTCCAAGTTCAGTGTATTAGTCATGTGTGTACAATACATGGCTTGGAGATCTACTGCAATTACGATCGTCCTCTGTTTGGATCACTTTTGTGAGCACCGTCAAAAGTTGTTAGACTGAAATTGTTGCAGTTTTGACCAATCAAACTTTTCATTATTTGTCAAATTGTTTTCAGGGTTAAACAATGGCAGAATACCAGCTTCAGTACCTGCGGCTCACATGTCCACCGGGCCTGCAGGGGGAGGTAGGGAAAACCAGCTCTACGTCCTTCTGGTTGGAGCAGCCTTCGTTGGTGGTGGAGTATATGTGAGTTAGTCTGTCATAACATGCATTGATTGAAAATCATGATTGAAAATCATGTCAGTTGCAGTCAGTTCGCCAACATTCATGGCTGAAAACGTTTCTGTTTTCACAGGCATACCGAACTATCAAGGGGGACCACCAAAGATACCAGGACCGTATTGATGAAATTTCATCCAGACCATTTAAAAATGCCACAGAAGAACCAGCCACAACCATCCAGCCAGAGCCTCCTGGTGAGCAATTTTTATCAACTGATTTTAGTGATAATAAAACTTGGGACTGTTTACTTAATTCCAAATACAAGTCTAGAGATATTCCTATCAGAGCTGCAGCATTCCACTGTGATCCTTTTTTGTTCATGTTTTGTTTATTTTGTTTTTGCTTCAGCTGTGGAAGCCACTGAGACAGAGGGTGAGTGATTTCTCTCTCATTTCTTAGTAGATATTTATCTTAACATTTATAGGTCAAACTCCAACTCTGTTAATAAGTTATTAAGGAAAACTTAACCATGATATAGTCACTATAGTGAGCAAAGAGCTTGTGCATAAGCTACTACAAACATCTTGCCTGCCTACAACAATGCCTGTACAGTATTTTCTGTGTCACTCTTTTGACTGAAAGGTTTTTGTTTTTAAATAATCATAATTAAAGGTTATTTGGTAAGAGTAGGCTTGGAATTGGCTGACTGCAGTGCACGGTTTAGTTTCCTCTTTATTGCAACATACACAGCAGAGTTTGAGACTACAAAACAAACTGAATTTAAATTGGAGGTGGATTGGGTTAAATATCTTACTTTAAACCCTGTTTCCTTTTCTGATTAATAAACCCTCTGAATGTCACATAACACAAAAAAAATTAGGTTGAATATCAGTCTAAGTAGGGCTGGATAATATGATGATACATATCGTCAGAACGATATGAAAAAGTTCTATCGTATCAGGATCAAGGGATTTTTATTGTCATTTCAGAACATGTCAACATATCTTCCACAGAGATAAACAAAACATTCATTTTGGACCTGCTAAAATGTTAAAAGATGTTTGATAATGCTGTTAATTTCTCTGTCAGCCGTCCCTGAGCCAGAACTTGAAGCAGCACCGTCACCAGAACCTGAAGCAGCACCTTCACCAGAAGAGCCAGCCCCTCTGGCCCCTGATGCTGAAATAATGGCCCCCATTGAAACAACTGAACCACCCCCAGGTTGTCTGCATACCTTTCTATACCTTTACTTGCATGTATTAACATGTGCTTCCTGTATAAACAGTGTGTTTGAACCAAAAAGTAATAGGAAAAGCGTACTAGATCTGGAATTGTGTGTATTATCACACTTTTTCTGTTACACTTTGTAGACATACTATACTATACTACACTATACTAAAGAGAACTGAGTCAGAAATGGTGACACCAACTGGTAAAGTCAGGTTAGTGCAAAAAAAAACAGGCTGTATAACACATATGTGTCATTCTGTGTCAAATCTGTTCAAACATTATGTATATGCTATTTTATTTTTATTTTTTAAAATTTCACAAGATATGCATACCCATGCATAGTCCTGTATTTAGCGATGAAGACAGAAACTGAAATAACTCACAATACACTTAATGTTTAATTATACACATCATGGTGCTGTAATAATATGGCAAGTGAGGTGGAGATTAATTCCTGTATTACAAGTAACAAAGGAAAACAATGATGCAGAAGGTGATTATTCCTCAATTGATTTTACATACACTTATTTGCAGAAAGGTAGCACTCAAAAGCCACTTCAATGTCTCTCTGGTGGTCCTCCTATCCAGATTGTATAGTTTCCTCCCAATGGTAGGCAGAGCTGGGATGGTGGAAAGAACATGTACATTTGGCACCCAACAGACATCATCTAATGGATCTCACTTGTATATCTAGTGACATAATCTTAATCAGGTGTCCCCAACCCTGCTCCTGGAGAACAACCCTAATCAATCACACCTCTTTTTTTTTTTTTTTTTTTTTGATAGGGACAGATACAATGTACATAGACAACTTAGTATCATAGTGCTTACAGCGAATGCTAATTTGCAACACCTGTCCCTAGAAGGGCTTTTTGTGAAAATAAGAGATTAAAACAGAACTGAGTAATAATCAGATGTACCAGAGAGGTCCCAGTTTCCCAGCATGGGTAGTCGATTGGGCATAATAAGCCTCATATCTTGTTCAAACATGAAGACAACATGGAAGAAACTTGTAACTTTACACACAAAATGTCTACATATAGTCCCCTTTTCACACAAATTTTCATGGTCCTAGGAATGAGTCCACATTGGCATCTCACAATGGCTTGCCATACTTGCCATATCTCGGATTTGGGCTAAATGATTTTGAAAAAATATCTAATTGCGATTATTTTTTACTGATATTTCAATTGCGATTTGATTTGCGAAATTAGAAGGAATGATAATCTTTACATTATTATTCTTATATTCATTGAAAAACATATTAAAATGATTATGGTGTGATTTTTATTTATTAATTTTTTTAGGAAATAGATAACGTCCATATGTAGATACTTCGGGGGACTGCCTTTTCAAGGGCCAGTAATGAAAAAATATGACATCTGCTTGTGTACACCATTTTGTCTGTGCCTCTACCAAATTTCATGGCTCTATGAGTTATATGTCTGAAGATATTAAACCCTAAAAATGGCTTCCCGCCTGAGACGTTATTTTAGGGTGCGATAATAACAAAATTCGGAGTGGCAAATTAATATGCAGTTCTCAAAATTCAGCAAAAATATTTTACAGAATGTATTTTTTTTATCTCACACAGCATATACATAAGGTTTGAACAGAATCTAAAATGTAAAAAGCCTCTTTATCCCCTGCACATAATTGTCCCACATTAGTAATGTGTCAAAGATACAATTTAATGGTGATGACATTTTTTATCAATCTAGTTCATTTTATCTATGTGAGTATCGTCCGAATCCCGAAGCTGAGAAGTTTACTGCATGATCTGTGACTTTGCCCTCGGGTTGAATGTGTTTATTTGTTATTTATGTTCTTGTATTTAGTGATGCCTGTGTCCTACTCAGTATGTTCTGTTGGGTGTCATTTACTTTGTGTCCTCTAACCTTGTAAATTAACCCTTTACAGTTTCAGTTCACTTTTGGACACTCACATACTCACCTCCACTTTGAACCGTAAATACTTCTGTTTTTGTGGGACACAGTCGTTGGAGTTGTCAGTATTTTCTACAAATATCTCTGATAATTTCTGTGAATGTGTCAAACTTTGTCCTGGGATAGTACTCAATTTTTTTTCCCACTATTAATGTGATAGTATTGTCCATAATTGGAAGCTGTCCTTTGAAGTGGATTATATTTCTTACCTCCAAACTTCTTCTTTCATGCTGTGTCTAAGATGCAAAAAGTTTTCACAGCAGTTTCTAATTCAAACAGGAAGTCTTTAAACAGAAAACCAAAAGGTCCCTGGTACTTGTAAACATCAGGGTGGTTCGACATGCTTGATTAAAAAAATAGCAATGACACGTATAAAGTTTACAATCCCAAACTCAGCTCCTTGATGGTATACAGTATGCACGTTTCTGTAGAAGATAACCACACATTGGGCAGCTTCCACTTGTTATTGTGTTAATGTGCATGCTCTGCAGAATGTTCCCAGGGTAAAGCTGAGGAAATGCATGGATCCTGATGGTCTTCCACTTGAATAATTTTGTAAAGAATATAATCTTAACCCATAGTATGGATTGCCTCAACAGCAGATGAGCCAGTGGTAGAAGCATCCTCAGAAGAGGCAGCAGAACCAGCTGCTGCACCTGTAGTTGAGGAGGGTAAGATTTGAGAAGAAAAGGATACTCTGATCTAATTAATTTACTCATAATTTACTTCTTTTGGAATTACATTCAGGTGCCATTTTCTCCTGACCTGAGTCTGTGTCCAGTAAGCTCAGTTAAAGATGTATTTCAGATATTATCTGTAGTGCACATCAGAGGTTATAATTATGTAACTTAAATTCCCACTATACTACCAGAACCATCACCCCCTTCTGAGCCGTCCCTAGCTGAGCTTACAGCTCCTGTTGAGAGTGGTAAGCACTCAGTCAGTGGAACCAGTGATGTACATTTACCACATCTGAAGGGTTTATTTTGTCTTAACTGGTTGATGCTCCGGTTATACTAACAGAACCTACAGCAGCAGCAGCAGAAAGCCCCGCAGCAGAGCCAACCGAGCCTCAACCGGAAGTTGTGGCAGAGAGTGGTAAGACCATAGTCCAGCCTCGGTTGGAGCGGGGAAACGGGCACACCCTGATACTTTTTCCCATTTTATTAATGTTAATTTCAAACACCTTTTCTCCTATTTATATTTTTAACATTGTTCTTTCATAACAGCTTTTCTCCCTACCTGTTTATGTCTTTTTCACATTTTTTGGGTTCTTGTAATGATAAAGGTTAATCTCACTCAAATGAAAAATATTTCTGTTTCTGTACAACTTTGCACTCATACTCACCTCCATTCTGAACTGTAAATATTTCTGTTTTTGTGGGACACAGTTGTTGGAGTTGTCAGTATTTTCTACAAATATCTTGGCTCCTGGTGTGCTTTGTTATATTTGTGATATAAAATGGAACCTGACAGTTTCTGTAAATGTGTCAAACTTTTGAAACTTTGTCCTGGGATAGCATCAAAAGTTTATTCACTGTTAATGTCAGGGTATTGTTCATAATCGGAAGCTGCCCTTTGAAGTGGATTCTATTATTTCCTTCCAAATGTCTTTCATGCTGTGTCCAATGGCGCTTTCACAAGCCATAGTCCGTTTGGTTAATCCGAACCAGAGTGAAATTGTTTCGGTTCTTTTTTCTATTTAGTCTGGTTCGGTTTCACAGTGCACAAATTAAAGCGGACCAAATTAAAAAAAAAAAAGTTGCTGAGGGGTGTGTGGAAGTTAACCACACATTGGGCAGCTTTCACTTGTTATTGTGTGAATGTGCATGCACTGCAGAATGTTCCCAGGGTAAAGCCGAGGAAATGCATGGATCTTGATGGTCTTCCACTTGAATAATCTCTTAAAGAATTTAATCTTAACCTATACTATGGGTTGCCCCAACAGCAGAAGAGCCAGTGGTAGAAGCATCCCCAGAAGAGGCAGCAGAACCAGCTGCTACACCTATAGTTGAGGAGGGTAAGATTTGAGAAGAAAGGGTACTCTGATGTAATTAATTTACTCATTCTATTGGAAATATATTCAGGTGCCATTTACACCATCTGACCCGAGTCTGTGTCTTGTAGAAGCATACTACAGCTCAGTTAAAGATGTATTTCAGATATTATCTGTAGTGCACATCAGAGGTTATAATTATGTAACTTAAATTGCCACTATACTACCAGAGCCATCGCCCCCCTCTGAGCCGTCCCCAGCTGAGCTAACAGAGCCGCCCCCTGCACCTGTTGAGGAGAGTGGTAAGCACTCAGTCAGTGGACCCAGTGATGTACATTTACCACATCTGAAGGGTTTATTTTGTCTTAACTGGTTGATGCTCCGGTTATACTAACAGAACCTACAGCAGCAGCAGCAGCAGCAGAAAGCCCCGCAGCAGAGCCAACCGAGCCTCAACCGGAAGTTGTGGCAGAGAGTGGTAAGACCATAGTCCAGCCTCGGTTGGAGCGGGGAAGCGGGCACACCGATACCTTTTCCCATTTTGTTAATGTTAATTTCAAACACCTTTTTCTTCTATTTATATTTTTAACATTTTTCCTCATTACAGCTTTTCTCCCCGACTTTTTATATATTTTTTTCACATTGTTTGGGTTCTTGTAATGATAACGGTTAATCTCACTCACATGACAAATTTAATTTCTTTCCCATTTACTCCTTTCAGGTGTACTGTATTTGTGTAAGTCATGGGTTGCTTATGAGCATCCAAGATCATGCACTGACTGTGTCTCTCTCTCTTGCTTTTGCTTTTTGCCTTTCTCTCTCTTGCTCTCTCGGGCTTGCTGTCGCTCTCTCATGCCAACTCCAGGAGACTCAGCTCCTGCCTCTCTCAAGCTCCCCTCACACACCCCTTACCTCCTGATTGGTGGAGGTACCGCCTCTTTCGCCGCTGCCCGGTCCATTCGAGCCAGAGACCCCGGTGCCAAGGTCAGCATTCAGTCCATCATTCACCTTGTTGTACCTGAGTTTCTCAGTTACGTTTGTGTGTTTTTCCTCATGTACTGTATCTGCCTACCAGGTATTGATTGTGACTGATGAGCCAGACCCTCCATACATGAGACCGCCTCTTTCTAAGGAACTGTGGTTCTCTGATGACCCCAGTGTGACGGAAACACTGCGTTTCAAACAGTGGAATGGAAAGGAAAGGAGGTGTGTTCAAGTTTTTTGTATTGTGCTTTTGGTTTATTCAATTCTGTTTTCTTGAATTCTTTCTGTCTCGCCTTGACTCTGTCTTTTCTTACAATCTGTCTGTCTCAACATTTGTCTCTCTGCTGGGATAAGTGGTCATCACAGTCCGTAATGTCCTGTGACATCTCTCTGCTTTCATTACAAATATTAGAGTTTCTGTTGGTGGCACTATTTCTATTCAGGTTAACATCACTGTTCATGTTAACTATCAGCACTAAACTCTGTTTACTGACTTCCCGTTTGTTCAGTATTCACAACAAACCACTGTTGGTGTCAAACAAAACTTGCACCATTTCCTACGCTGCTAAGGATTTATTTTCCCCAGGAAATAGCAGTTGGGCACAGTGTTTTTGCAACTTGGTGTTGTCATAACAACAATTAAAATTAATACTATTACTTTTTGCTGGTTTGTGCGACTTGCTGCCTGATTAGTGGCAAAAAAAAATCATATAAGAAGAAAATTCAAATATTTTAATACCTTTTTTGTGTTTATTTGCCAGTATCTACTTCCAGCCGCCATCATTCTACATTAATGCGGAAGAATTGGATGGTGCAGAAAATGGTGGAGTGGCGATTCTCACTGGCAAAAAGGTTGGTTTATATTTGTTTTTCCCTTAACAGTCAGACACTACAGTGTGCTGATGTCATAATTATACACAGTACATGATAGTAGTATTGGTAGTATTCATATACCGGAAGTGAGGAATTTCATTGGCAGATGTAAATGTACTTTTTCACATGATTTAATCCATCTTAGGTGGTTCACATGGATGTGAGAGGAAACAAAATAAAACTGGACGATGATACTGAGATTTCATACGACAAGTGTTTGATTGCTACAGGTAAGCCTCTTTCAAATGCATGCATTACCATGTGTGGTTTAAACCTGCTGGAATCTAATTTGAACTGTTCACTTTCAGGTGGTGTGCCAAGAAATCTGCAGGTCATTGAAAGAGCAGGAGAGGAGGTGATGAAGAGGACAACGTTGTTCCGCAAGGTCAGTGTTTAGCCACAAGGGGGCGATAGATTTGTTTCAGTTTTGGAATCTTTGGCTGAAACAGTGACACATTTTGGCTGCGGTAGTAAAGGAAAAGGTGATGGCAATATTTTTGAAGTTGTTTGGAAGTGTAAGATAACAGGAAATACTCTTCCACCACTCTTGAATAGGTCAATGAGCAAAATACTTAGTTTTGTCTAGAAAATAATACAAAGTATATCTTCAGTCTAAAATCATAAAAGGTATGAAATGCAGATACTCTGCTCAATAACTCCAAGGGTATTATCCCTCTGAGACCCACATATGCCCATTTTTGTCTTTTTTTAGGGGGATACAGGGGATCTTTAGGGGGAGATAGCAGGTCAGCAGGGGAGGTTTTCCTTATCCGATGAGAGGGTCGTACTGTAAAGGACAGAGGGTGTCGTATCCTCTACAGATTGTAAAGCCCCCTGTGGCAAATTTGGGATTTTGGGCTATACAAGTAAAATTGACTTGACTTAACTGACTAGAAGCGGTGTACATCATCTGAAAGCTGGGAACCTGAAGATTAATTTGAGATGCAGCTCAGTACTGTGTGTCAAGTTGTTCTAGTCATGAATCTGTAAAAAAATATTAATTAATTATGAATTGTGAAAGTGTATGCGAGCTTAGAATATTATGATTGAAGCATATGATAGTCATCCCCATGCCCTATTATGTCTCATAAGTTGTTGCAGCAATTTTGGGATTGATACCATTTGTTACACAGATTTGGTGCTAAATTTAACCATTTTTTTACCACTCGAGAATTGATAAAAATTATCAATAATCCCTCCAAAATACCACATTTGGTTGGCTAGTGGATGGCGAGCACTTTTGACATTTGGAGATTTTTCGGATTGCATTGGATGGCGATCACTCCAATTCTGGAAACTGTTCAGAAACCCCCCATCCATCCTCTGAATGCTCTAGGTCTGTAGTTTGTGGTTGTAAAGTTTCATGAGGCTGTGATTATCCTAGAGGTCACCAGAGGTCATTTTATAGAGTGAGGTCAAGTTTCAAAAAATGGTCTCACTATATGAAATGGCTACTATGGGGACTAACATCATCACACAATTGGGCTCATTGGATCCCCAAGAGTCTAAGCTTTACAGTCATACCCAATTCCAAGACTTTTAGTGGAACCCAGTAAGCAGAAATACTCAAACACACCATTTTTAGAATAGTCGAAAATAACTTAAAACCGCATGCAAAAAAACTGCATGTTTTTTTCCCAAAACAGCGGTGATTATCATAAAGTGGGCATGTCTGTAAAGGGGAGACTCGTGGGTACCCATAGAACCATTTACATTCACATATCTTGATTTTCAGAGGTCAAGGGACCCCTCTGAAAATGGCCATGCCAGTTTTTCCTCGCCAAAATGTAGCCTAACTTTGGAGCGTTATTTAGCTTCCTTCACGACAAGTTAGCATGACATGATTGGTACCAATGGATTCCTTAGGTTTTTTTACATCTAAAAAGGAGCCTGCTGCAACCTCTGAAAAACAGTAAAGTCTGTCAGTTCAGAGGGTTAAGCAGGCAGAAGTGTGTGCAACGTTTACTTTTATTGATCCACTGTTTCTTATGATTCATTCATTACAGTCCCTTCATAGGTGCACAGACAAGTTAACACACATCAAATCAGGCCATTTTAATGTGTTTAGAGAAACGGTGTGACATATCACTACCAAAAAAAAAGAGTAAATTTGATATAAATATAGATAAATCTCCTCCACAGATCGAGGACTTCAAATCATTGGATAAGGTCTCCAGAAGCATCAAGTCCATCACAATCATTGGAGGCGGCTTCTTGGGCAGCGAGCTGGCCTGTGCCCTCGGCAGGAGATGTAAGACTGCTGGACAAGATGACAGAAAATGACAGAATAGATAATAATACTGACGTTTAACATAATTCATTTGTTGCTCTGTTATTGGATCACTCAGCCTCTTTCTCCTTTTTTTTCCAGCAACTGAGAGTGACCTGGAGGTGATACAGATGTACCCTGAGAAGGGCAACATGGGAAAAGTGTTGCCTGAGTATCTGAGCAACTGGACAACAGAAAAAGTCAAGACAGGTTAATGTCCATTTTGTACTCTTAGCATGTCTGAACTTTCATTTTTAATTGCACACCCTAAGAAATAGCTTTTTATATCCTGATTTCTTGGTTTATTAAATATTCTCCCTTTGGTTTTCTAGAGGGCGTGAAAGTCATCTCAGAAGCTTTGGTGAAATCTGTGGTCTGCAAAGATGATAAGTTAGAAATCCAACTGAAGGATGGCCGACTGGTAGGTCCACGTTTTTGTCCAGTGTAGTAATTCAGGAAATGACTCATTCGTTGCTGATTAACTTGTGCTTCACCATGTAGGTGAAAACCGACCACATTGTTGCAGCTGTTGGCCTGGAGCCCAATGTTGACCTGGCTAAGTCAGCAGGTCTGGAGGTGGACTCTGACTTCGGTGGCTTTCGGGTCAATGCGGAGCTGCAAGCTAGATCCAATATTTGGGTGGTAAGTTAATGTTCATAAGGTAGTTGAAGTGTTCCAATAACAACAGTTAACAGGATCATGACTTGTTGAATGATTTTGACTGGCTTTGGAAATTAAAGTGCATGTAATGTATACTTGATTTAGTGAAACTGGTCACTAGTTGAAGCAGCCATTTTGCTGTTTATGTTAAACCCCATGTGCCAATTTTAACTATATCTTATGTCCTTTTAAACTGAGACTCGTGATAAGTGGATTAACTTTCATGGAGTTGATAGTCCTTTAGTGATACAACTTACCCTTGTTTTTCCAATTAGACAATCTTAAAGGGGTAGTTCGGGTGTTGTAATGAGGTACTTATCCATAATCAGTGAATTACCTACAGTAGATGACGGTCGGCACGCCCCCAGTTTAGAGAAATAGACAGCATGGGAGTATCGGGACGGGTGAAAAGTAATGTACTGCTGTGGAGATGGTAAGATAAAAAGGTGAAAATATTCTAAATATAGCGTACACTTAAAGGGACTGTTTGTAACTTCTTACACGTATAAATCACCCGGGTCGGTGTCCCGTGCGCGCTCGCGTGTTGCTACGCTGTTCAGACTCCAACACAAACTACACGGAAGCACCAAACCGCAAAGTGTTATCTAGTGAAGCCCGTCTTGCAAAACAGTGTTGGCCGCAGTCGGAGGACGCGGGGGAGACCGTAGCTTTGGTCTCCAGGGCCGGAGTCTCTGCTGTACTCTGCTCCTCTGCCTGCCTGCTTGCCTTCACTCAGCTCGCTCCACCTCACGTGCATGCGCGCACACTACACACTGCAGAAGAGTTAGTTTAGCTCTGAGAATATCTAGTGAATGTACAGTGGACGTTTGTGCAGAAATAAATGCTGCAGCTCCTCCAGACCAACAGAGGTTTTACGTGTCTTGTGAAGTGACGGGGCTCCGCAGCCAGAAACGTTATCGTCTCCGACCGGGTGCCGGTGTCTTCCCTGTTCCCACCGACCGCGGTCGGGAGGCTGAGGCAGGAAAAGCCAATACTAGGATCAGCATTGATTCATGGAGAGACCTCCGTCTGGTCAGCTAACATTACTGCCAAGCAGGTGAAATATAGTGATATTGTGGTTTTAACTGACGTGTGTCGCCTCACTGTTTTGAGCGATGTTCGTTCATGTCTATTTAGAGCGAGCACAAGCGTGACCCCGACGCTGACTTTCGTTGACTTAACGGCCACAGATGTCGCTGTTAACAAGCATTTCTGATTCTTACAAACAGTCCCTTTAAACTGTTTTTTTTAAGGTGGTCCTTTCTTTTAGGTGCTAAATACATTTTGCTGCCGGCCCCATCTACAGCAGTATATTACTTTGCTCCCGTGTCCGTACTCCTGTCTGGTTCTCCAAACTGGCGGCGTGCCGACCGTCATCTACTGTAGGTAATACACCGACTATAGATAAATACCTCATACAACGCCACTTCAAAACACCTGAATTATCTCTTTAAACATGGCAACTTTTTTAAAGCTAAGTTGGTAATTTGGAGCAAATATAGTAAAAATAAGTTATTTTTATAAAATTGTCACTATATCCTACAGTAGTGCATGAGACAGGTAATATGAAAAAGATCGTGTTCCTTGGTGTCCTCTGTGCTCATAATGGTATTTGCAGGATTTCACAGACCGGGGGAAAACAACCAATCAGAGCCAAGGAGTCTCGACGCAGCTGTCAATCACTGCTCGCGAAACTCATTGAACTCTGATCAAACTGTCAAACTAGGCAACGCTGATCAAATATGAATCAAGATTCTGTTACTGTAATGCCCATTTCTGGCCCCTAATGTTTTCAGAAACATTTCAGTGTACTGTTTAGCTGTAAAATGTTCGCTCCAGCCGGTGGGTGGTGCTTGGTTGTGGCTCATTGCTGCCGGGTCACAAACTTTCTCATTTTACAGCTAAACAGTACACTAAAATATGTTTATGAAAACATTTGAAGTGAGAAATAGGCATTACAGTAACAGAATATTGATTCATATTTGATCAGCGTTGCCTAGTTTGACCGTTTGATCGGAGTTCACCAGCTGCCCAGAGACTGCTTGGCTCTGATTTGTTTGCTTTTGTGCAAAAACTTGGAAATGCCATTATGAGCACAAGGGGGAGGCAGAGGGACATGATTTTTTTCACAGATTATCTTTAAAAATCTATAAAAGCTTTTATCATATTTACTCAAAGTGACCAACTGTAGCTTTAATGAGTTGATAAAAAGTACTAAACTGTTTAAATAAATTGAAGAAAAACAAATTAACTGTGCTGGATTTTTGAGGTTTACTCAGTAGGTCATGGTTTCATAAATGTATACCTTTCACCTCTTTCAGTCATATCTTTTATCATAGTGCCCCCTTCAGGCAAACTCAGGTCATGGTCCAGAAACAATGCACCTCTGTAGACATGTAATACAGTTGTATTACAGTTAGGAATTTTAATCCATGCCACATATCCTCAATTCCTTCTGTCTGGATTTAGGCAGGAGATGCAGCGTGTTTCTATGACATCAGACTGGGCCGCAGACGAGTGGAGCACCACGATCACGCCGTTGTGAGTGGAAGACTAGCAGGAGAGAACATGACGGGAGCCAACAAACCCTACTGGCATCAGTCCATGTTCTGGTGGGTATTAGGGGTACTTCCTATTTCCTGCTAGTGATGCTAACTCAAGGTTTTCATGGGTCACAAATTCAAACCGTTTTTGCAAATGAGAGCTGTAGCTGCAAGCCGTGAAACCAGCTTGAAGTGGAATTGAAGGGAAATATTTGAGAAAGCGAGAGCCAGTCTGAATTGTTGATTGCACAGGTCCACATTCATTGAATACATTTAAATAAGTGGGCGCTGGGGCAGCATGTACAATTCTACAAATGACTCAGATTTAATCCTTTTAGAAATCAGATGTGTATGCATGATTGCTTTGAAGACTTGAATACCATTAAGTTCTAAAATATTTAAACTGCCTTTAGAGGACATTAGGATAGGAGTTTCCAGCAGAGGGCTGCATTACTCAGCCCATCATAAATT
>CAKAKR010059842.1:6986-45361 GCA_916700685.1 Adelosebastes latens
CCCCCCCCCCCCCCCCCCCCCCCCCCCCCCCCCCCCCCCCCCCCCCCCCCCCCCCCCCAAGACGACATAAAGAGATGAGAAGAAAGGAAAGGAGAGGAAGAGGAGTGGGGTAGAAGAGGGAGATGTGTGCCTATGAGTTTACACAGCGAGGCCATTGTGTATTCAGGAGTGGGACTGTTTCATTTTCTGAGCTCTCTGGTGTATTTTCTGACTCAGAACAAAGCCGAGCTCTTCTCCTCAGACTGGAGACGCAGGTCTTCCACTTCATCTAGTCAGTGATGGCTGAGGATGAATGGAGACGGCTGAAGGACTCCTCTCAGGTGTGTAGACAAAGGCTGAGGTTTGGTCCACTGTGGCCTCCCGTCCTCCTCCACACTGACACACACAGATGCAGAGCCACTTCACAGGCAAACACACCACTTCAGAGTAGAGGAAAGTGCGCACAAACTTTCACAAGAGAACGATCAAAAATGAACAGAGGGAGAACATGAATGAGATCTGCACAATGCACCCCCCAAAAAAAGACTCCTCAACAAGAAGACTGTTGTTTAAATGTCTGGAACATTAGATTCAATTACCATGCCTAACAGAAACATATGTTCACCAAAGCCATATGTCTTGAGACGCACGGTTGTGAAGCCAGGTCAGATAACACGTACTGACCCATTCATATCCACTGCCAACACAGGTTTAACCATTTTCTGTAATATAAACATAATGTCTAACTTCTGAGTAAGAAGCTGCACTGTGGGATGAGCGTACATGGCTGAGAGTAAATTAGAGATCAAACTGTGTTCATGAATCTCTGCCAAAAAATCATTACTGTACGACGGTTCGAGACATGTTTAACTGAACTAAGTAACGTGCAATCCCTGAACATTATGTATGCAATACTCTCCATTTTTGTCCAATTGCAAAGTGCAAAAAGCCTTGCAACCACACAACAAGAAGGTCAGTCAGTTCATAACAAGTTCCTTCGTCTGCAGACCTGGAAGGTTCAGGTAAACTGAGTGAAACTTGATTTTCAATTAGGAGTGAGTGTTATTGTTATTGTGATGTGAGTCAAAGACAGGCTAGAGGTAATGAATGTGCAGGACTCTGTAGTGTAACTCTGTAGCGTAACTCTACTGTAACGCTGTATTCAGACAGAAGGATACTAAGAGGCAGGCTGTGTCTTGCTGCTCTATCAATCTGTATCTTTCAGGCAGATTCCTGCTGAGCTTGAGCTTGTTAACATATTCATTGCTGACTGGTCAGTTGTTTTCTACACAAGTTTTCGGTAAGAACAATCTTGCAGTCCTGTGCACTACAGGGCATCTGCATAAATGCTAACTTTTCTCATTTCCCAATTGTCGTGCCACTTGCTGCACCTTCCCAGCTCTGATGCTAAGAGCATCCTCATGTTTAAACTGTCTGATATCCTGCTGCTACTTTTCTATTTGTAGCTGCATGTGTGAACACGCCTAAAAGACAAGGGAGTACATGTAATCCTCTGTAATGCCCCCATAAACATAGTGAAAATTCTCAGTGCATACATGTGTGTGTTCATGTGTGTGAAGCCCCACGCTGTGTTTCAGTGGAGCCAGACCACGGCTGGTTCATAACCATGTTAATACCTCAGCCAGGTGTCCGGCTCTTCTCCTGCCAGCACGCCGCGAGTAGTCCGCAACATGAGCCAAAATAACTGTGTGTGTGTGTGTGTGTGTGTGTGTGTGTGTGTGAAGGGGGGGGGGTCTCAAAAACATTATGCTATTACAGCCTGAGTAAATCAGCGCAGTGGGGTGAGGGGCCTGGAGTGTCTCGCTCACAGCGAGGGGCTCGCAGGAAATCAATGGAAGAGGGAAACCCCTTCAGAAACCTGAATGGCCTCCGGCGAAACAGAGACGACAGAGAAGCAAACAGTAAAAGAATCACGTGGAAGAGCGAAATGAGCAAAAAGGGATGAGAATGGGAAGATGGTGGAGGAGGGATGGAGGGAGGAAGGTGGAGGTATATATCTTTTCCACAGGGAAGACAGCAGTGACATGATGGATGGGCTGGGATGAGCAAGAAGGATCCATGAATCCATGAATAGAATACACACACACACATAATAATAATAATATGAGCCAAATAGAGACACAGTTGCTCAGATACAAAACCCTGCAGCTGACCACACCAGTGACCCACATGATCTGTTTCCAGATGAGTGCTTTAATCCCAGTGGAAAACTGCATTAAGAATGCTAATGTAAATGCACTATTAAAGACACGTAATCTCACCTCAGAAGAAGTGGAACCACAACAACTGCTACAACACTTTGAAAGGGCAGTGAAAAGTTCAATACATAAGATTCTCCTTAGAGCAAAAGCAACATGACTTATCTGGAAGAATTACCAGGAGCTGAGCCATGGCTTCTCAAACTCACTGTTTGGGGAAAAACAACCTTTATGATTTGCATTTTTTACACGGAGGATGGCAATGCCAGTACGTGTCAGTTCTAGAACTCTACTGTGAATATTATCCATCCATGTATCAACTTATCTGGGTCTCAGTGGCAGCCGGCAAAGCTAAGTAGCCCTGACATCCTTCTCCCTAGCCGCATCCTCAAGCTCTTCCTGAAGGATCCCGAGGTGTTCCCAGACCAGATGCGTGTTCTGGGTTTGCCCCCGGGTCTCCTCCCAGTAGGAAGTAGGCAAAATACCACCACAGGAAGGCTCCCCGCAGATATCTGAGCTGCTCCTTCTAGAAGAAATTTGTTGTAGATTTTAAAGCTACTACGAGGAACTTTCATTTTGTGTTGATTTTGGCAGTACAAAAGCAGTAGTGTGTCCGAGCACCAGAGTCCCTTTAGAAAACCTCTCATTTTACTGCAGCAGGGTCTGACAGTCTGCCCCGCTAACTCCTGGTACTGGTTCTCCCTTGCCTCCTTTCTCTCCAGCGGGCCCAGCAATATGGCCTGGGCCTCCAGCAGTGTGGTGTCGGTGTTAGCTCCCAGCGGGGTCCGGTGGAGCAGCGAGGTAAAGCTCTGCTCCTGGCCGGAGGAGGAGCTGCTGCTGATGCCGGGCGCGGCGCTCCCACCTCCTGCCAGAGCTCCGACTGCAGGCCGAAGGCGGCAGCAAAGCCTGATCTGTGTCTGTCCGTGGCGGGTTGGTCGCTGCCGAGTCTGAGCTGAAGGAGTTTCTGGTGAACCGGCGTGTCGTTAATCGTTTTGTCTGATTTCGCCGGGACTCGGACCTGATGATAAGCATTAAGAATAACTATATAGTAGGGCTGTCAAAGGATTTAAATATTTAATCACGAATAATCGCAAATTAATCACACATTTTTTATCTGTTCAAAATGTACCTTAAATTAGAATCATCAAGTATTTAATCCTCTTATCAACATGGGAGTGGACAAATATGCTGCTTTATGTAAATGTAGGTATATAGTTATGATTGTAAATCATTAACAACACAAAACAATGACAGATATTGTCCAGAAACCCTCACAGGTACTGCATTTAGCATAAAACAATATGCTCAAATCATAACATGTCAAACTGCAGCCCAACAGGCAACAACAGCTGTCAGTGTGTCAGTGTGCTGACTTGACTATGACTTGCCCCAAACTGCATGTGATTATCATAAAGTGGGCATGTCTGTAAAGGGGAGACTCGTGGGTACCCATAGAACCCATTCACATTCACTGATCTGGAGGTCAGAGGTCAAGGGACCCCTTTGAACATGGACATGACCGTTATTTAACCTCCTTGGCGACCAGCTAGAATGACATGGTTGATTCCTGAGGTTTTCCGTGCTCGCTACAACCTCCAAAAGAACGATTGCGTTAATGCTTTAAAGAAATTAGTGTCATTCAACAAATTTGCATTAACATGTTCATCACATTAACCTTGACAGTCGTACTATATAGAAAAAGCCAATAATCTTGCTGATGGTCTTGTTTACCATCAGTATTAAACTGAGACTGTTTCAGAACCAGTTCAAAGTTCCTCACAGTTACTTTAAGTAATGCTCTTTTTACCGTAAAGAAATTACAACAGTAATTAACAGCACACCTGAGCGCTATAGAAGATTTGCATGTAAAAGTGTACACACATATAGGTACTCATCAAGAGAAATGTAATCAAAGTCACACATTAAGCTTCGTATTTCCTGGGAGCATCCACTCATGCAGAACAGATAAAGAACAAGGAGAGAGAATTGAAAACACCGGAGACACAGATGTGCTCTGCGCTGCTATTAACAGCTAGATATCTGCCGTCTCTCTCAGCACTGCAACACACACACACACACACACACACACAGGAGCATTTCCATTCATTAGCATGTATTCACTCTATAACTGGCTCACAGCGAACAGTCAGAATGTGAGAGAGACGGGGGGAGAGAGGAGGATGCTACTAGATATATCAAATGCACACACCTTGTCAGTCAGCTGCATGGTGTTCTACCTTAACAACCCCCGCTGCTGGATGCTACTTCTTAACATCACATGCACATCCCCTAACCCCCAATTACCAGAAGGCAGCGCAGTAAGCGGTCCGCGGCAACACATCTGCCGGCCCACAGTGGGACACGAGAAGAAATGATTCTCAGTGAGAAGAAAGAAATGTGTGAGAAGAAAGAACAAACAGCAGATAGAAGGAACTGAAAGTGTTTGTCAATGCTGTTCAGTTCTTCAACTTTCTGTTAAACAAACTTACGTCCTTTATTGATTCCTTGACAATGAAATATTAGGGGTGGGAAAAAACATTGATTCACCTAAGTATCGCGATTTTTTGTTTTACAATTCTGAAATTTTGAAAACAAAATTTGATTATTGAATTAATGCCAGAATCTATATATTTGCTTCATCTGAGTCTATGTGGAGGTAGAAGGAAGTTACTGCTGTTATTGTTGTAGTCTGTAACCTGACGTCATATCCGATCCGTATCCGTCAACCAAAACAAACCACAGCGAGCTGAAACGAGGACGTATAAAACATTGGCGGGTCAGCGTGGATACGACCTGCACCCTCCATATTAAATCCAGCGTGGTAAACACTACACATCCAGTAAAGGATGGAAACACTTTGGGTTTCACACATTGACATGAAAAGCAGAGCTAGACAGAGCAGAGCTAAAGCTGCATGCTAACTCTGTCACGGACAGGAAACGTTATCGTATGGCGGTAACATGCGGTCGAGCCGGCCGTTTCTCTCGTCTCCGTGGTCAAATGGGCCGACGCTACAACTGTAGAGCACCCATATACTGACATTTGTGTTCTCTGCATTGAAGCGGCCCCGATGGAGCTGACCATGGATGGATAAAGAGAATGGAGCTGACGGGAGAGCTAGAGACCACCTTGGAGAAGTTAGAGGAAGTAGACACGTGGGACTACGTCCGCTTTTCAAAATAAGGTGTTAACAAAGGGAACTGTATATACAAAATACATCTATGGAAATCAGATTGATGGATTATATTCACCAGAAGTATAAAACATTACATGTCCCTTATAAATTAAAAAAAGACCACTTATCTGTGAGGGAAATGTCTTTATTATTGAATTTTGGGTTGCTGGATGAAATGTAATAAATAATTCCTGACAATGACTGATATATTTGACTTCAGCACATCTCTGACTACATGCATGCTGAAAATCAAACATTTTTACTGGATTCATTTAGAGATTTTTCAAAGTAAAAGTCCCTAGAAGTGTAAGATTCAACTTTTTGTTGTCTTTTGTGTTAAAAAAGTTTACAAAAATCACACTAAATCATAATATTGAATCGCAATACTCAATAAGTATCTTGATAGTATCGATAGTATCGGAGATAGGTGTATTGTCCCAGCCCTATGAAATATATCCCTTCCTCTGCTAGTTTCATTGTGATACCCAAAACATTATTATCTAATGGCGGAAATTCCTGATAACCACCAAAACTTAATCTAGTGTTCCTTGGCCCGGTCTTATCTACATGGATATTTGTCATTAAGGTTTTGGAATATCCTGCCGATGAACTGAAATTTATTAACAGGGATGAAAACAGAACCTTGTTGGCAGAGGTGGAAAAACAAGAATATAACCTCTCTTGTTTCTGGAAACCTATATTTATTCACATCATTTCTTCCTTTTCATCTTTTTCTCCCCTTGTACTAACAACTATTAACCAACATCTTTCCTCACTGTGAGGAACCTAGTGCTTTGTGTCTCTCTTTTTAAATCAAGTTGCAAGAAATGCTCTATGGCGTACATCTGCATCAAGTATGCAAACTGTAAAAACGATATCAGGACCACCTGTTTTCACATAAAACCTTCTGAGCAGCTGGGATAGGGATGAAGACTCAAGATGTAAGTTATGATTCTTTATTGATTTCATCTGCGAAGGTTTCTTCAATCATAAAATGAGACGGAAATGGAGAAAATCAAAGAGGAGACAGATATAAAAGATGGGAGAAAGGTTGAAGGAAGACGACGAAGACATGAATAATCTGTAGGACACATTGAAATACTCACTAACAGGTTTTCATTTATCGACTACTCCACCAGTATAAAACCAATTCTGGGTAAAACACACCAGTAGGCTTCAATGTTCAACACCTTACTGGCTTTCAGTGATGCATTCAAGTGATGCAATTGCTTTAAGGGTGACACAATGACTACAAATGGTGCAGGCAATTTTACAAGTGTTCAGACATACTGTACATGAAGAAACAAGTGAAATTTGTATCACATATGATACAAGCAGTCCTAGTGAGCAAGACAAAGAGGCATCATCATTCAAAATGTGCCATTTTCATACCTTGCTGCAGGAGATGCATCGTCATGTTAGATTTCCTCCCAGAATAAAGTCGTGTTTGTGTAGTGATTACTTTTTCCTGTATCGCTACTGTGTTTGGTGAAGGTTATTGCCACAGTCTGGACACAAAACCAACAATTACAAGGTCCGAACTTTGATTCCAGGAATTAATAAGCAGAATCGACTCGAAGTTTATCAACAAATTTATAATTCTTATTCATTTGTTACCCCCCGCCGCCGGCGGCAGCAAAGGTCCGGCAGACACAAAATGACACAAAATTTTGCGTCATCCGGCGGACCCTCGCCCTGAGCAACACGTAGGAAAGCCGAACATCGCTCATTTGCACAAACTAACTACATTGCAACCATACAAAGACAGAAGGAAAAAGCTAAAGTTTCCCTGGTTTTAACTGGTTCTCAGTAGAGCTGCTCTGATACCATCAGGATCAGTATCAGAAATGCGTCCGATACTGCCCAGAATTCTGGATCGGGTATCGGCGAGTACACCAGTCTACGCACCGATCCGATACCATAGTTTATTAACCCAGAAAAAAATCAACTTGTTTAACCGGAAATCAGTTCTTCTTCACCACTCAAAAACAGCAACCTTCCCCGTGCTGTCGCCCTGGAGGTATCATGGCTGCCACTGGCAACTGCTGTTTTAAAGCAGCGAAAAAAGAAAAAAAATTAATATAACATCATATTATTATTATTATTATTATTATTATTATTATAACTATACGTTTTTTAATCACGCTGGTAACAGATCAGTACTTGGTATCGGCTGATCGGAATTGGTATCTGAAATGAAAACATGGTATCGGAACATCTCTAGTTCTCCGTAGGGATGGGCGATAAATCGATCTCTAAATTTTTTTTCACGATAATTATGATAAATTTATAAGATTTATTTTCGATAAAGTATTTTTTTGATCAGTTTTCCTCTACCTACAAAAACATAAAAAAAAAACAGCTGGACAGCGTAGCCGTAGCCGTAGCCGTAGCTGACTCCGTCGCTACTGTTGCGGCTATAAAATGATGGATAAATGGTTTTGAGCAAAATGACTCATTTCACTATGAGAATATGATCAATTCACTCCAATTATATTTGGAAAGTCTAGAAAAGCCACACGATTGAATTTTTTGTATCCCCATTCACATTAACATAGGGCTAACCGGAAGTTAGACGCCGTCAGCCGCTGCAATAGCATATTGCTGCTGTGTACTGTTTTTATTAATGATCCTTTTAACAGATACCGTGCAGATATTCCTGTTTCTTCAGTTGAGTCCAGTTCTGGCGGAAGTCTGTGGTGCACATGCTCAAAGGTAGCGTGCAGAAGTGAGACGGCCAACAAGAAGTGTCGTATATACTGTACATACATAATCAACCCTCAATATCACGACCCGTTCATGACTAACCTTCTGCTTTCTTTAGAGTTCTGTCCTAAGGAGAATACTCTTAAAATGTAAATTGCGCATTATTATTATCATCAAATATATATCTTGATAATGATCAACATCAATAAAAATGTTAAAAAAAACATATTGTGATAACATTTTTGGATATATCGTCCAGCCCTAATCACAAGTCCTGGGCTTAGAGGGACACTGAATGTTCTACAAAGGACAAACACATGAATCTAAACACACACACACAAACACACTCATACATACAGATTCTCAAGGGTTCATACAGTAAGGCATTCCCTGAGCTCAGTAAATGAGTTAAAGCGCAGGGAAGCGGAAATCAATTTGGAACATGCACTATTCATGCCTCTTCCTTCCTGGACTCTATTTGCCTCACCTCCACTTATTTACATATCCATTAACTCATTTATCTTTGGTGAGGTCTTGCAGGGGGCTGGAGTGGATATATGGAGTTTCAAAATGCTCATTAATATTCAGAGATGCTGGTTTTACATGGTCAGACAGAGACAAATCGTTAAAAAGAGAATTATGAGTCCATAGATAAAAAAAAAAAAGTCTTTACATGTATACACACAATGTTCCCATATAGGTAATATTATCTAAATGAATGCAGAATGTCTGTCTCAGAGAGAGGAATTATATGGCAGTGAGGGCAGAGAGGCTTTTACTCTATCTAATCTATACTAGCTTATTACTGATTAGCTCCTTCTCACCTGGCTGAAGGTAAAATCTGCTCATTTTGTTTTTGGATGAAGGGGAAACCATCTGACTCTCGATCCTCCATGCCTGATCTAACTCCTTACTGGAAAACCTGGGACCTATTGCATCATTTTGTTTTCTCTTGGACAAACACACACATACCTATACATGTACATAAACCTATACATATAGAGTACCTGTGCAGTTTTGTTACACACCTTCACTCGCAAAATTGTGATTTTCAACAACATTTTGATGCCAAAGCCGACTTGGCAAACGTGCCAACTTGGAGCCAACGCAGCTTGTAGCAGTTGTGTTTTGTGCTGCAATTTTTGCAGAGAAATTAGGGAATAACAATAGAATAGTTTTGAGTAATGGATTAAAAAGAGGTTCTACACAGAGGTTTGTATAGTCTGCAGAGAGTTTGTAGCTTTGCTTATTGCTGCAAAGAAAGACTACTTGTCACTAAAGGAAAGTTCTCACCAACATAATCAGATGTAGAGACTGAATGATATTGTCACTGCTAGAGCCATGTCTCTAAGGATGTCACAAGATCACAAGATTTCTTCAGTACCAAGTCGATGCCAAAATTCTGAAAATGTGACGGTACTCATTATTCTACAGTACTGTACCACAGGTATGTGGGGTCAGATCAGACTCAGTATTCACAAATGCACACAGAAGGATTCACAAATGTATTTGTTCACTTCACTGTATTTGTGTGTGGGTTTTTTTTTTGTTTCTTTTTAAGATTATCTTTTTGATAGTGAGAGAGACAGTTGTGAAAGGGGGGGAGAGAGAGGGGATGACATGCAGCAAAGGGCCGCAGGTCGGATTGGAACCCTGGGCCGCTGCAGTAAGGACTCAGCCTTGGTACACAGGGCACCGGCTTTTTGAGACTCCCCTGACGTGCACCGGTTTTGCAAAGGCATTTTTTCCAACAGGGAATTCTCTGTAGCCAATCAGATGTCTCCCTCCTTATCAGCCAATCATATGAGCGTGTCCCCACGAGGGAATGATTTACGTCATGCACAGGGTGAACGCCAACACGGAAAGTAGTCAGACACCTAGCTTTGGTGAAGTGGTCCAAACGTTGGACTTGTGTACCCAGCTAAGTGTTTAAACAATCTAACGTGGGCAGATCCGTCTGTAAAGATCCCCAAAAGAATCCAAACAAAGAGATTCAGCGACTGGATTGAAGGTTTCGTCCATGATGGTGAAGGAGAGACCACCAGCATATAGCAATAGTGTTGCTATTTCACATTAGCTAAATGAAGTTGGCTGGGTGCACAAATCAAATGTTTGAACCACTTTGACAGAACTAGCTCTCCTCTCTATTCATCCATGTAGCTATGTTTTCCACGTTCACCCCATCCCCTGCGCATGACGTAAATCTGTCCCTCGTGGGGACACGCTCATGTGATTGGCTGATGAGGAGGGAGACATCTGATTGGCTACAGATAATTCCCTGTTGAAAGAAATGCATTTGCAGATCAGTGCACGTCAGGGGAGTCTCATAAAACCCACACACAAATGCAGTGAAGTTTATACATAACAAGCAGTTTGTAAATGCAGGTTCAACAGTTTGTATATAAATGTTACAACATCCAAATGGGTTTTTGATGAAACTAGCAAATACTTTTAAATACATATATTTGTGGATTTCTATTACATGTATTTAAAACAAGACATGTTTGTCTGTGCATCAGAAATATGTTTGTGAACCTGATTACTTTATGTGGATTTGTATACAACGATAACTGTTTTTGTGTGCATTGAAAAATATTTCTGTGGAGAGAGTCATTTATATATAAATCACAAAATACATTTGTGAATCCTTCTGTGTGCATTTGTGAATATTGAGACTGATCTGACCCCATACAGGTACCGTAGGTACCGGGGATCAAGGCACGAGAATAACCGCGTCCCGTCGTCCCAGGGACGATAGGACAGTTCCCTGATAATGCTACCTTTGTGAACAACAAATCCGTGTTGAAATCAGCAGGATGAAAGCTAGTTAAAGTTAGCCGTTAGCAGCAGCACAGTCCTGCTTGGCTAAATAAGGGAGCTAACAGCTAATGTACGGAGGTTGCAGTTAGTTACATTATGATGTGTTAAAGCTCTAAAAATGACTATTGGGCGAAGGTAAATTATAACGTTATCATGGTGTTCAAATGTAATCTTCAAAGATTTAGTTTTGGGGCGACAAACCCAATAATAAATTCACAAAAAACAGAATGCAAACGGTAATAAAGGAGTGTATGTTGAAGTACTGTATATGAGATTTATGGGTATCGAGAATCGTGGAATTTCACTGGTATTGATATGGACTACTAAGTTTCTGTCATCTTGACATCCCTACACTAGAGACAAAATCTAAAAAATTGCTGGAGACAACGAACTGCACAAGTGTTTTGTCTGCATGCAGGACAGCTGCAATAGACGTATTAGGACCTCATGTCACTGCTTATATGTAGGAGCCACTTTCTACAGAGACACTTGGACACTCAGACACCATCAGGCTCCAATGTTGAATGTGGTCCAAGAGTTACTTGAAGTTTATAAGTGTGGTAATTTACTTTAGTAGTCCTTCACTCCCTCTCATCTACCTCTACTTGAGTTTCTTGATTTCTCATAATGCATGTATGTATTAACTTGTATTCATTATAGACATCTATGAAAAAAGCCTTCTACTGTATGATTTAATTAGATAGAGGGCTGAAGTGTTAATGGCAGTAAACGAACAGCAAGAGGGCGGCTTCTAGTCAGCCAGAGTTGTAATCTGACCTGACTTGAATTTCAAGGCCCATTTCACCAATTTTCAACCGGTCCACTTGTATTCCACTTCACACAGATTAACATTACACTTGACAAAACTCTATCCAAATCCTACAGCGACAAAAAAATGGTTTCAAAGGTTTAAAATTCTAACTTTATCTTTACTGGTTTCAAAGTCTCTCAGTGTCGTTTGACTGAGAGAATGAGCCAAGGTCTTGGGGGTTGAAATGAGGTTATCTTGCTACTGCTTGGCCTGTGATTGCATCATCAGGTGTAGGATTTGTGGTGAGCAAAGCCGCCACAACAGCTATGATTCCCACGATTAGTGACGGAGAACCCTGCAGGACTGTCGTGCTCAGAAAGATAAAGGATAAGCTGTTAGAAATTGGACCTTTAAAGGGAGAGGATTAAGTGTTGATGACCAACAAGTCTGCTGACCTTTACCCCCAGGGGACCAGATGACAGAAATGCTGATGTGTACGTGTGTGCACGTGTGACACAGCTCTCAGGTCTGTTCTCTGGGGGCGGCAGTAGCTCAGTCCATAGGGACTTGCCTTGGGAACCGGAGGGTCGCCGGTTCAAGTATTAAGTGTGAACTTAATACTACCACTGGTAGCTGGAGAGATGCCAATTTGCCTCTTGGGCACTGCCGAGGTGCCCTTGAGCAAGGCACCAAACCCCCAACTGTCAGGGGCAGCCCCCTCGCTCTGCCATCTCTCCATTAATGCATATAGGTCCTGTTTGTGTGTGTGTGTGTATTTGGGGCCTGTGTGTACTGTGTAAATAACAGAGTGAAAAAATAGAATTTCCCCTCGGGGATTAATAAAGTGCCTTTCTTCTTCTTCTTCTTCTCTCATTGGATGAAGTCTGATTAAGCTAACAGCATCTCACACTCCTGACAAGGCAGTATCATGGATGCATAAAGAGAACTGGATACAGCGTTCATGCCTATGAGAGTTGCTCAGTGGTGCATGAAGCCAAAATGGCCCGACTGTCAAGTGATAAAAGTACCCGGATCCTCCGGCGATCTTCCGCATCCATTGGGCCCATAGAGCAGGCACGGTAGCGCTTACTTTAACCCCGCCTCACAGCACTCAGGCAGTTTGCTCTCCTGACACACATTAACGGCAGCATGAAAATAAGTCTGGATTCAGCTATTAGTGCATTTTACAACTTTTAGGACCTAATGATTTAAATAAGGGTTATTCTAGTGTCCATACTGGGGAGTTGGTTCACCTCAAAAAGAAATTATCCTCTGATTACCAGACGTCTCTTTCCCAATGTAAGTCTATGGGAAAAAGTCTTTTTGGGCCCAATGGCATCAGGAGACGGACATGGAAGTTGTATTTCCGCCGTTTGGCCACTACGAACATTTGCCTCAAAGCCCGGCGCTCGTCCTGGGGGCTTGGGTAGTATGCATCCGTCCCATTCTGGGACACAAAAACCTGTCTTCTCCTTTGAGTAACTTCACATACTTCTATTCTATAACTTTCTGTAGGGATTCAGTCATGGGATTGTGGGATTGCATCAGTAGTGAGTGACAGGCTGTGTTCACTACTCACTATAAAACTAGAACTATAAACTATAAAACACTTTTGGACACTACTCGGGTTATTTTCTCGGCGCTGTTGATTACGTTATTGCTGTTGCACAATTAAAACGTTCTAGATCAACGTCTGCTGGTCGACCATCCATAATAAATACTGGCATGTACAGTATTTTTGTGTGTGATAAATACATATTGTAAGCTATTTTGTCTCTTAGTGAAATGCTCTGAGTGAATTTAAGTTCCCCCTGGTAAGCAGTGATGCAGCGTATCTCTTTCCTCGTGTCTGTTTGCCATTTTTCCTTCAGTGCAATGCATGATGGTATAAAGCACTCGGTTAGTGCCCATCGTTGTCCACTACTTTTCACGATGCATTGTGGGTATAGGGTATAATAATTCTAACTATACATTCGGACAGCACTACAAGACCTTTTCAATACCTTCTAAAGCTTTCTTGGAGGAAACTGAATGTAATGCTTTTTAAGACCTGTAGATACCTAGAATTATGGGAAACCACCTTCTGACACCGACATTTAGTAACCTTGGAATCTGTGACTCAAACTGGGTTTATATTTGCTGATACGGGAAGTTACAATGGGCCAATAATCAAGTAGCTCCTGATCAAGGAGGAGGAGAGGAAAGAGAGGATCAATAAACATCCAGATAGAGAGCATAGTGAGAAGTGTCTGAGAGGAGCCACTGTGAGATATAGAGGAGGTGGGGGTGGAGAGAGGGTGATGGATCTTCACTTTGGGAGGTGACAGAGGCAGCGAGAGAGAGAGAGAGAGAGAGAGAGAGAGAGAGAGAGAGAGAGAGAGAGAGAGAGAGGAGTCTCAGGATGGAGGAGTAATCTTCCTGCTCGTTGATGAACGCTTCTCCTCGCCTCATACATCATCAGCAGGCGACAGCACCTCTGGACTCCAGTCGATATCATCCGAGTTCTATGGTCGTTTTTCTCTCTTCGAGTATCTCACACATACGTTACAAAACTGACCAAGTGAAAGGCTGTGAATGTTAACAACACAGGAGAGGCACATTTGGCTGTTGGACAATTTGTCTCTGATGCAAGCCAACATCAAACTCCAGAGCATTTTAAAGGGATAGTTTGGGTGTTTCTCAGTGGGGGTGTATGAGGTATTATCCATAGTCAGTGTATTACCTACAGTAGACGACGGTTGCTACACCCCCAGCTTAGAGAAGCAGACAGGAGTACTAGCACGGGAGCAAAGCAACGTACTGCTGTGGACGACCTAAAAGAAATCAATATCAGTTTATGTGTACGCTATATTTAGAATATTTTCTCCCCTTTACCTTCCCGTCAGACAATTGAACTGAAGCCGTTGCCTATATGCTCTCTTCACAGCCACAAGACTCCTTTGACAAAAACAGCAATTTGACCTTCCAGAACATGGGAGTTGCTGGTCTACTGCTGCCTCCATCGATTACTTTGTTAGTGTTATTGTGTAACTTTAGTCTTTTAAAGGGTTAGTTCAGATTCCCCAAAGTCAAACAATAACACAAACAAACTAACAGATCAAGGAAGCGGTAGACCAGCAACTCCCGTGTTCTGCGAGGTCAAATTATTGTTTTTGTCAATGGAGTCTGGTGGCTTTGAAGAGAGCGTAGATATCGGTTTCAGTTCCCCATCAGAAAGGGCTGTCTGACGGCAAGGTAAAGCGGTGAAAACATGTGTGCTGGTACTCCTGTCTGTTTCTCCTAACTGGTGGCGTGCCGTCCACCATCTACTGTAGGTAATACACTGACTATGGAGAAGAACCTCATACAACCCCACTGAGAAACATCCAAACTATCCCTTTAAGAATGCAGTGTGATTACATGGACAGAATCACAATTTAGCAAATTAATTCAGTCTGCTGGTTCGGTACTTCAACCATTACAAAAAAATGTTTAACAAGCATCCTGGTTTAGAAAATTAAAAGCGTTCACCTGCATTCTCCTTTAAGACAAATTACTACAGAGCATAAAACCAGGACTACCTAAAGTAAAACAAATGGACCAGAGAGACTGGTCTTCCAGCTCTCATTTGTAATGCCTGTAAAGCCTTCATGGTGAAAGCCCTTGTAAAATGAGGCCAGGTTTCTGTGAGGAAACAGTTTCTGGAGTTTGCTCTCCTGACACACTTTTACTACAAGTCAACACACCGAAGTCCTTGAGAAGTCATTTCCTGTGACCGACACCTTTATCCAGGCTAGCAGCATCTTGGCAGGTTGATAAGATAAGAGATGCAACGGTCTAATAATCCTTGGTCAAGGCCCACAAACCAACAGTCATTAATCACGTCAAAGCACACCTGAGAAAATGCTTTAATGTGAAGGCGGTCAAAACAAATCGAGCCCCACGTCATTGTAATTTAAGGAAGGTGGATTTATCTCCATTCTGTTGTGCTTTCAGAGCATGAAGAACTGCTGGCTATCAGCTGACAAGATCATCCTCCTCAAACACAGAAATCTTTGTATTTTTATGTTGTTTCAAGTCAAGTCTATCTACAGTATATATCCCACACAAGTCTGGGCTTTACAATCTGTAGAACATAAAACACCCTCTATCATTGGACCATAGATTCTCATGAGACACGCAACAAAGCTGCTGTAAGATGAGCTGCTCTTTTTGGAAGTATTTTTTACCACTTTCTTTGATGATATCCTATATATTTCTATGTGCAGAAACACTGTAGTCTCCCAAATAATATAAAAAGCAGGGCTGTCAATCCATTAAAATATTTAATCGCGATTAATCACATGATTGTCCATAGTTAATTGCTATTAATCCAACATTTTTTATCTGTTCTAAATTAACCTTAAAGGGGAGATTTGTATTTAGTATTTAATCCTCTTATCAACATGGGATTGGACAAATATGCTGCTTTATGCAAATGTATGTATATATTTATTATTGGAAATCAATAATAACACAAAACAATGACAGATATTGTCCAGAAACCCTCACAGGTACTGCATTTAGCATAAAACAATATGCTCAAATCATAACATGGCAAACTGCAGCCCAACAGGCAACAACAGCTGTCAGTGTGTCAGTGTACTGACTTGACTATGACTTGCCCCAAACTGCATGTGATTATCATAAAGTGGGCATGTCTGTAAAGGGGAGACTCGTGGGTACCCATAGAACCCATTTACATTCACTGATCTGGAGGTCAGAGGTCAAGGGACCCCTTTGAAAATGGACATGGCAGTTTTTCTTCACCAAAAGCTCGCATGACATGGTTGGTACCAATGGATTCCTTAGGTTTTATAGTTTTATATGAGCCTGCTACAACCTCCAAAAAATCGATATCGCAAGTTGCGTTAATGCGTCAAAGATATTAGTGGGGTTAAAACTAATTTGCGCTAACACGTTATTATTGCGTTAACTTTACTTATCAGACCCTGAGGTTGCCGCCTGTATACAACTTAGAACTACAAAATACCAACGCTACAAAGAAACCAAGACGTGCAAAATAACAGAGCTTTAGCAGACTTACATTATAGTACCAATGTTTCCTCTAACTGGTTGCAAACTGAATCAAAGCTCTACAGGAGGAGGACTCAGTCAAACAGTGTTTAAAAACAGAGTGTCAATGTGCCCTCAGAGTGAACTATGGAGTTAAACTGTAATCTGTATTCTGCTCACAGCAGCAGCAGCAGAAGCCCTACAGTACACCTCCACAGCCATGATTTAACAAATAGTCTCCGCTGCTCATTCTTTGTCCCGTTAAAGAATAGTGGAGACCAAAAGGTAATATTGCAGACCACTTCAATTCACACATCATCCCATTTCCATTGCTCTACATGGAGGCGCTGTATTTCACACTGCATTTCAATGGGCTATTTTCCATACGCCACTATGGGACCATTATCACCCATCGCCCAACGCTGAGATATGGTTCAGGCTTTATTGCATTTCCATGGAGCTGAGTGTTCCTCGGCTCCAACGTAGTGTTATCTCAGGCAGCTTATGGTGATCCTTCACTAGGACTTACTCCTCTCATCAATTCTGCCCGTCGCTCCGCTGAACCTCGCGCGTCCGATTGGCTGGCAGTCGGGGCCGCCTCATTGGAAGTAAGCTCCGATTGGCTCGGCAGTGTTCTTCATTAGAGAAGAGTTGGACAGCAGGCTGACCCCTGGAAGGTTCCAGAGCATGTTGTGATAAATTAGCTTTTTCTTCTCTGTCACACCACCCATTCATACATACACGTGCATGCACACAAACATGCACACAAACAGGGAGCACACACTCCTCCCGTCCTGTGAATATTGCATCATTCCCAAACAGCAGAAAACTCAGCTGCCTGCAGGCTTGGCATCCAAATCTAAGTTAACCTTTAGACAAAAGTGCTTACTGTAGTCTAAATTAAGATATGCGAACACCCAAACAGCCTCATTTGCATTCTGGATGAGGCAAAGTCTTCAGTTTTTGGCAGGTGTTGTGGAGCCCGAGCTGACCTTGATAAAGCGATCCAAACAGACAGAAACTCAGAGGTTGTTAACTCATGAATCTCTGTAGCATGTACATTCATCCTGTATGGTACTGCAGTTAGGATGGAAACAAATGTACTTTGCTATTGTGGTTTAACACGGCACACATGCTGTGTGGAAAATAAGCCTAGCCTGATGGGCAGAATTACAGAGGACCTTCACAGGTAGAAATGCCATTTTCAGGCTGTGGTGATAGAAAATGACCCTCACTGAGAGAATAATGTAACACTATAAAATAATATGATCTGGCCCTGGAACCTACTGGAACAGAACTTATAAAAAGGTGGGTTTCAATTACAGCACAGTTTGTAATTTCTAAAGCTATAATAGAGCCACACTTAGCTTAGGTTAGGGTTTTTTTTGGGGGGGGGGGGGTTTCATCTCCAAAAACAGTTTCCTGTGAAATCATTTTTACATTCTGCTGGCTAGAATTAAAAACTATTTATATAGTTTACAATTATAAAAGCTTTGAACTTGTTGAACCATCACTGCTTTATGGCCTCCCACAACAACCTGTGCCATGAATACAATTACAATTAAATACAGATTTAAGCCACCATCATAAACAACCGCAGAATCTCACTGTGATGGGTGAAACCCTCCACTTCAAACTGAAAGAGAGAGAGAGAGAGAGAGAGAGAGAGAGAGAGAGAGAGAGAGAGAGAGAGAGAGAGAACAGACATATTGGGTTTTTTACAGGAGGATTCATAGCTCTGCAGTTAAAAGCATTGAGGCAAAGACAATGATGCAGAGGAAACAGTATAGGAGGGTAAAGAAGAGTAAAGAGAGGCAGTGTGTCAGACTAAATACTGAAAAAGATCATACATCACCCAGAACACTGTGGAGACACTGAGAAACACACACACAAAGAATACAAATGCTTCTCGTAATTTGTGCTTTAACATGTATTTGGTTGCCTTTAGGCCAGTAATATCACTGACAACATACCTAGAGCCCGACTGATACTGCATTTATGCCAAATGCTGATATTTGAAATGAATAACAAAACCTGATATTGGGAGCTCTTCATTTTAAAGATGACCACACAACATAACATTCTTTAACAAGGTTTCTCAAATGTGTTTATTATTTGTTAGGATATTTTCAATGGTGGAATGTAACTAAGTACATTTACTCAAGTACTGTATTTAAGTACAATTTTGAGGTACTTGTACTTTACTTGAGTATATCCATTTTCTGCTACTTTATACTTCTACTCCACTACATCTCAGTGGAAAATACTGTCCTTTTTACACCACTACATTTATTTGACATTGACACTTTAGGTACTGGTTACTTCTTACATGAAAAAAACATATGATATGCTTTAGTGATATCATACAGTAATGTACTACTAATCTACCCAGTAGTATATAAGGTATTTGAATTGACTCCAAATTGAAGAACTACAACAATAAAATGAATGTATTAGTGATAAAAACAGAATGATATAATATTCTTTAAGAATATAACACTTTAAAAGGAACCCTTCTGCACAATGAATATATACATATACATAACTTTTACTTCTGATACTTAAGTACATTTTGCTGATAATACTTCTGTCCTTTTACTTCAGTAACATTCTGAACTGAGGACTTTTACTTGTAAAGGAGTATTAGACAGTGGTATTTCTACTTTTACTTAAGTAAAAGATCTGGGTACTTCTTCCACCACTGGAAGTTTTACAGTTAAACACCAGTCCATTCAAAGTCGACAGAGGCAATAAATACAAGAGCACGGGTTAATACACAGAGTTCAAACGTATAAACACATTTAGCTACATATCCAGTATGTACTGTAACCATACATACAACGGTTTGTATGATATCTTACGAAAAGTTATTCCTCTTTTTTCTAGCGTTCTCCTACGAATGTCCAGCAACATGTGTCAATTCCCGCTTGTTACATGCATACAGTCTTTTCAGAATAAACCTTCGTCTTCACAGGAAACAACTTAGTTTGGTTTGGGGAAAGATGCTTGGGTTAAAATAACTAGAGAAGTGGCGTAACTTAAAGTACGGAGGTTACATGACAAATAAATCAAAGTTGACTCTGGTTTCACACGGGTATGAACACCGGTCTCCTGGGTGAAAGTCCAGTGTTTTTTGACCCACCCATCCACCCCGATCTCCCCCCTTTGCAGCGTCTGTCGCTCTTTATACTTCCTGGTTCACGATTACGTGGATTAAATGATTTCGTAGGATAGATACGAATTACAGTGCATTACTTTTTGTAGGTATAGCTATGAACAGTGTATGAGACCAGCCTGAACCATATGACAAACAAAGAAAACTTCAACTTCATAAAATAATAGTAAAATATAAAGTATATAAAAATACAGCCTATAAAACATGTATGTGCTGCAAATGTTCCCATATCTGCCAACATACACACTGATGCCGGTATACTCAGTATACGATATGCAATAAGCCAATATCGGTCAATAATACCATCTCAGCAATTATCAGTTGGTCTCTTATGTATTTTTAATATTAGCTTCATTAAGATTGAGGCAATTCAGATGCTTGCAGTAAGAGTGGGGGGGGTTGACAAAGAAAGCACACAGTGGAGGAAAACTAGAAAATTTGATTTAAATAAGTGGAGCTGTTGGATCTTACTTTGTCTGTTCAATGGAATGGTGTTATAGCCAGAGGTTTGAACACACACACACACACACACACACACACACACACACACACACACACACACACACACACACACACACACACACACACACACACACACACACACAATAAATCACCAGCCGCGTATGTACACAATCCAAGTCTGCATGTTCCGAACTGCTGCTGTCGCACTTCTCAACCACTTCAAATACACACACATCTCCAAACATGCTGCTTTCATGTGTCAGAGTGTGTGTGTGTGTGTGCATCTTATCTCCTGCTCAACACTGCATCAAGGTAGCGGCTCCTCTGCCTCTGAGTCACACACTATCATTCTGTTATCACTGCAGCTACAGGGGGCTCTCTTTAGCGAAAAAAAAACCTCACTTTCTCGCTGCTTCAGCCAACTGGCACCACCTCCTGCTCTCCTGCAGCACCTCCTCCCCTCGCCACTCGCTTTTGCCAGCTCCACAGTTCAGCGAGCCAGGGAGGGCTGATGTAAGAGTGTTAAGAGCGGCCTGTCAATAGCTGAAACAGCTGGAAGGAGAAGCTCAATGGGAGAGAAAACACAGGCAGCGAATTAACCCCCTGAACCGGACAAGTCAAACAGCATTGAACCTGCGGGAGATGGTGGAAGAGTGGGCAGAGAAACACAGATAAACATTCACCATTAACGCAGGCAGGAGCCCTGTCATCACCTCGCCCAACATTCCCATCCTCAGATTTAGGAGTAATCCTTTTCCCCCAAGCGAGGGAGACGAGGCTCCCAACAGCCAATAAATTAACATGTTTTTACATGCTGTTATCATGTGTGTTTTGGATTGATCTTGTTTGAGGAGGAGCTGCTAATGTGTTCGTCTCTGCCTGACAAAGCAACACTGTGGATGGCTGTACAACGGAGCAGTAAAGCTCTACAGGGAAATACAAATGAATTAGACTGAAGGTGAAGACATGGTCCTTAGATCCATGTTTCACAACGTGTCACCCACTGCATCAAAGCCATGGTTTTTATAGAGCAGGTACCTGGTCATCATAATAAAGGGATTATAAAGAGGAAATAAACAACACACAAGTTGGCACAAGGGATGGGTAATATGAAGACACATAACATGAAAAGATGACGACCACCTGAAAGTTTGCCAAGGTTCCCTTTAATATACGTTTTAACGTAATAATATGGTGCAAGTCAAAGAGCAGAACTACTTTATGGAAATATTGAATTTACAGGACTTTAGCATTAACGTTAGGGCTACACAATTAATCCAAATTTTATTGAAATTGCAATATGGCCTATACGCATTTTTCAAATCGCAGTATTTGTTAAAATCACAATATTTATTAAAGTTTAAATATGCTTTGAAATACAATTTTAAATGAAATATTGTCATCCTGGCCTACACATCATACTCTACAGGCTTAAAGTCTGTGTAAAGCAAAAATAAATATGCATTCTGGGTTTGTCACACCACAGAAAAATGTGTTACTAACCACCCAGCCAAATTTGAATGATTAAAAAAATCGCCAAGTATATAAAATTAGCTTTCAAAATCATGGAAAAATCATCAGTATTCTCTGCTCTGAGACGCTGGGGGCGTGTCACTGAAGTCGCTGAAACCTGAAACCTGAAACCTCTCTTAATACATCCATGGCTGAAACCACACCCACAAGCGGGGAAGGTGCAGCCTGTCAGGATTCCCTCAGTAGCGGCGAGCGAAGAGGGAAGAGCCTAGCGCCGAATCGACGTCCAACGGGCGGATTGGGGAAATGTGGCCTGAGACTTTCTGATCGGGGCTCAGCCCGTGGACGGTGTGAGGCCGGTAACGGCCCCCGTCGCGCAGTCAGCCGGGGGATTCAACTCGGCGGGTTAGGGACGGCCGCTCGGTGTGGGAGGATCCCCTCGCGGATCTCCTCTCCCCTCTGCCCGGCGCTGGCTGGCCCCCGCCGGGCGCATTTCATCCGAGGCGGTCGGTCGGCTTGGAAAGGCTCGGGGCGAAGGTGGCCGGACCTCGCCGCCGGCGCCGTGGACAAAGTGCTTGCTTTTGTGGTCCTGGTAGTCTCAAAGACATTTGTGGCCCTGGTACTCCATACTGACTATTCATTTTTAGTTTAGTTAGTTTACAGAAAAAGAATAAATATACATAGGACATGGGATGGATTTCAATCATGAAAATACAATACAAAATCAGTAATGAAAATGCCTATAGTGGGGATTGAACCCTCAATCTCGTCAGTATGAGACTCATGCGCTGCTGACTGAGCTAACCGACATTACCTTTGACAGTAGTCTGGGTTTCTAATTTGGCTTTTAAAAACCATATTTGTGAAGATGGGTGGAGTTATGTTAAGGATGGCTCCAGTGCATTATCGAGCCATGATTTCAGCCCCGCCTAAAAATCCTGAACACAAAACTGGCCAAAAACAGTTTAACGGTCTAACTCCACAATCCAGTACTACAATGTTCACAGTCTTTGCACATGTTTTCAGTCATTATTTTCCAACATTTTTAATGTGTTTAGAAACAAAACTCTGAATTTCCTTTACACGGCCTTTAAGAAAACATCTTTGTTTGGTACAGATCCCCACAAAAATCACACCATAATCATTTTAATATGTTTTTAAATGAAAACGAGAATAATGATGTAAAATGTATCATTCCCTCTAATATACCTCTAGTGTTATCTAGTTTTGTTTTTTTAGCTCATCTGTTTCTGAGATTTCGACGCCGACCAAACACAAGTACAAGTAGTATTTACAGTAAAACAATCTACAGCTACAGGTCTTTCCAGAAACAATGTCCCTGTTACTATGGATAATTCACAAATCTTGCCTATGTACTGTTTTTGTATAACAGTTTCTAAATTATTTTTTTAGAGAATTTACTATATATACAGATGCAACATTTTTTAAAGTTGAACTTAAAATGTAGAATGGGGGTGAACGGAGTGTCCGAGTATCCACTCATATCTGTCCAGAGCAGGCGGCAACTTCAGCATCGGTACACTGAAAAGTGAAGTGAAACCTGCAGCAGGGGGCGACTCCTCTGGTTGTATAGAAGTCTCTGAGAAAATGAGCCTACTTCTCTCTTGATTTATTACCTCAGTAAACATTGTAAACATGAGTTTATGGTCTTAATCACTAGTTTCAGGTCTTCTTCAATACAGCAGGATGTTCATTTAGTAAATGATGGTCCCTTTTAGAGTCAGATAGACCATAAAGCAGGGGATGCTTTAGGGCGGGGCTACCTTGTGATTGACAGGTCGCTACCACGGCGTTGTCCAGTCTGTGAGTAGTCTGTGTTTTCGTCTTACAACTTTAACCCTTTCACAGTGTGTTTTCACTTCATCAAAGTTAATCATAACCTTTTTGGTTGCCTAAAAATGTCTTATTCAGCGTTCGGTTGTTCTTAGCTCCACCCTCTCCTGTCACTTCTGGTTGCAAAAAACCAAGATGGCGACAGCCAAAATGCTGAACTTGAGGCTTCAAAACCATAGTGCACAAACCAATAGGTGACGTCATGGTGACCACGTCCCCTTCTTATATACATGTTTTTGTTTTATAATCTTTAACTTTTTTATGTTTTTATGACTGTTTTAATAAGGTCTTAATGTTCTTTTGCACTTTGTCGCAATGTTCTTGTCACCTTGGTGACATAAAAATAGGGCCAAGTCACAGTGCTGCCCCACCTCAACACTACAATGGTGCCTTCAAATGAAACTCGTGAGCTTGTGTTTACAACATGGGAAGTCGTGCACACAATATGATTGGCGTTCAAGTGGTTAAGTTGTGAGAACACCGCTGCTAAGCAACGGCAATATTAACGTTACTGTCGGCATCTAGAAGCCACAGAGGCTAACAATTTAGCAAGCTAGCAAGCGGGTAACATAATGCAGGAAAAGGACGGACATAATGACAGAGGAAAACGATGAGGCCGTTGGGAATATCAACATTTTCCTCAGACATATTCTAAAATTACAAAGAATTACAATACACAACTAAAATTCAATTTATTAACTTATTGTGTACCAAAATAATGAACTTCCATGGCCTCCGCCATTTCTGACAACGTCAACAAACACGTCACAACTCGTAAACTCTGAGCTTTCAGAAACTTTCCACTTACGACGTCGTGAATATCACAAGAGGGGGACGTTCATATGGACTCTTCTCGTGAACACGGTAAACACAACCTCATTTGAAGACACCACGAATCCCAGTCTTTGATCAAGATACACGGAGTTCAAAACCCCTTTGTCCTGAGCGATGCATCTCTGTGTCAACGGGCATTAAGGGCCCTGAGGTTGACTCCTATTACAGAGACAGAGAGGCCAGACGTGAGCAGACAGACCTGGAAAAGAAAACTTCCAACAGACAGAGAGACAGACAGACGAGCAGGCAGACAGACAGGGAGTCTATTCTCCTCTCTCTTCCTGGATAAATATTTGATCAGTGGAACTCTGATGGGTATTGATTAGAGCCTTTATCCGCTCTTTATCAATCCCTACTGACTGTGATCACTGTTTAGTGTAAATCTTTTTAATGAATTTTTCAAAGTATATGGAGTCAAAACAACACACCAAATGACATAAGGTGAACAGCATATCAAACAAGTACATAAGTAAATAAAATAATAAAAAAGTAAATACAAATAAGGTATAATACTAATCTGCATCTGCTGTTTAGATACATATTCATGTTCAAAGTAAAAGAGAAATGGCCGCCAAACTTTGAAAAACCTCTTAGTTGAGCCTCTTGTAGAGTATTTAAGTTATTCTAGCTTTAAATATTTCATAACACTTTCTATCCATTGAGGATACGATGGTGGCTTGTTGGATTTCCACTGTAACAGTATTAACCTTCGTGCTAGTAGTAAGGAAAAAGCCAGTGCACACAGTGAGACTTCTGGAGGACCTACCCCAAATATTGCAATTGTTGGGTCTGGCTGTATTTTTTTATCACAGATATATGAAAAGGTTTCAAAGATAGCAGTCCAGAGTGGAACCAGGGCTGGGCAAGTCCAAAACATGTGATAAAGGGTGGCTTTGTCTTGATGGACACGGGAGCAAGTTGGGTCCATTCCTGGGAACATCTTTGTGAGTTTGCTTTTTGAGAAGTGGAGTCTGTGAATTATTTTAAATTGTAATAATCCATGTCTTACTCAGATAGATGTTGAATGGATCCGTTCAATTGCAAACCGCCAGACTTTATCCGAAATATCAGCTCCAAAGTCTTTTCCCCTATTGTTCCCTGAGATGGTTCAGTGAAGACGATGCCACCCTTTGAATTTCACTGTACAGTCTAGATATCAGACCACGTTCAAGAGGATCCAAATCTAAAAATTCCTCAATCCAAATATCTATCGGGCAAGATGGGAAGGAAACAAAAAGCTTTTTGACAAGACTATGCACTTGCAAATACCTGAAAAAAATGAGATTTAGGTATGTCATGTTCTCTAACAATGTGCTCAAAAGACATAAAGTTATTGTTTTGAAAAAGATCCCTTATACACCGTAGCCCCTTCCTGAACCGTAGCTGGAATGCAGAGTCTACTAATGAAGGTGGAAATAGCCCATTAGACACAATAGGTAGCAAAGTGAGTGCCTGTTTATGTTTAAAGTGTGACCTAAACTGGGACCATATTTTCAGTGAGCCATTTACAATGGGGTTGACTGTCTGCCTTTTTTTGCTGAGAGGTAGTGGTGCACAAAGCATTGAAAGTAATGACGCTGGATTACAAGCAAACTGTTCCATCTCAGCCCATAATGGTCCTGTGCCCTGATAGAAATTTGGTACCCAGTAAATAACTTTGTGAATGTTGGAAGCCCAATAATTAGCCCAGTTCCCCCGCGTCCTTCGGTCTCTCTAGATATGATTTTCTAATTCTATGAATGTTTTTGTTCCAAATAAAGGAATAAATGCATTTAACCAAACTCTTAAAAAAATATTTTGGAATAAACAGGAACAGTCTGAAACAGGAAGAGACTCTAGGTAGAATGGTCATCTTGACCATTCTACCTAGACCATCATTTATCCTTCCAGTTTCGGGTTTGGAGATATAAAGAATAAGGTCATCCGCATACAATGATAATTTATGGGTGTGGCCACCCCTGTTTATACCCATCAAGTTTATCTCTTGTCTTATTGCTATTGCTAAGGGCTCTATGGCTATATTAAACAAGAGTGGGGACAACGGACAGCCCTGTCTAGTACCCCTGTAAAGGGGAAAATAGTCTGATATAATCTTGTTAGTTCGGATACACGCCTTTGGAGAGGTATATATGACCCTGATCCAGGAGCAGAAAGTGGGACCAAAACCAAACTTGTTCAAAACTTCAAAGAGATATTCATATTCAATGCGGTCGAAAGCTTTGTGGGCATCAAGGGAGATTATCACCTCTGGTGAGGGCGGTCCATTAAGCAAGTAGAGTATGTTAAATAGTCTACGTAGGTTACCAGAAAGTTGTCGCCTAGAGATAAACCCTGACTGGTCGGGATGAATTATAGAGTGTATGGGGAGTCAGGTCTTGATGCAAGGGCTCTAGTTAAGATCGTATAGTCGTTTGAGAGCAAACTTATAGGCCGATATGAGTCACATTTTGAACGATCCTTGTCTTTTTTATGTAAGACTGAAATTATGGCTTGTGTCATCCTGGGTGGTAATAACTTCTTTTCAAGTACTTCTGCAAACACATCTCTCAAAATGGGGACCAATTTAAGTGAAAATCTTTTATAAAAATCAATGGGAAACCCATCGGGTCTGGGGGCTTTCCACTTTTCATTTCTTTAATTGCAAGCTCAATTTCCCTGTCTGATATAGGCTGTTCAAGATTTTCTTTATCCTTTTTCGCTAACGGAAGGTAATTTTAGATTGCTAAGACAATCGTCTGTCTCTACTCCACCACAAGACTCTGACATATATAAATACACATAAAAAATTCTTAAATTGATTCTTAATATACCAATTGATCTGCGGTTAGACCATGAGGGGTTTCTATCTCTGCTACATATCCAGCTTCAGTAGCCTGTCTTAACTGGTGGCTGAGTAACTTACTGGCTCTCTCTCCATATTCGTATTCCCTCTCAGCTCCTCTTCTGACCCTGTAGTTAATGTATCACATTCTGTTTGTAATGCCACTGGTTCCATGTAGAGGTTGGTATGGGGATGCTGAGAGTGTTCTCGATCTCTAGCGTTTATTCTGGAGATGAGTTGATTGATCCTTTCCATTCTTTTTTTATTCACATTGGCGTTATGAAATTATCTGGCCCCGTAAAGAGGCCTTCATTGCCTCCCAGAGGGTGTGTTTACTTGTGTCTGGTGTCTGATTAGTCTCAAGGAAGAAGTCTATTTGCTTGGATATAAAAGACTCAAACTCTTTGTCTGCCAGTTGCCTAGGGTTGAGCCTCCATACACGTCTTGATGGTATATTGTCTGTAAAATTAAGTTTCATAGAGACAGGGCTGTGGTCAGAAAAAACTATGTCTGTGTAATCGCAAGATCTTAGCAAGCGCAACATTCTCTTCTCTATAAAAATGAAATCAACTCTAGAATAAGTCTGGTGGGCTTTGGAAAAAAAATTTATATTGCCTGGATGTTGGGTTCTTGTATTTCCATGCATCTACCATTCCATAAGTTTGTAAGAAATCATTTACACATCGAGCTGATCTGCTCAGCGTCCCAGAAAGAGATTTTGATCGATCTAAAACTGGATGTAATGCACAGTTAAAATCTCCACCTACTATAAGCTGATGGCTATTAGGGTATGGGAGACGTACAAAGAGGTCACTAAAGGATTTCACGTTGTCCCAGTTGGGGGCGTATAAATTTACCAACACTACAGGTAAATTGAACAGCTTCCCCTGTACAATCACAAATCTTCCATCCTTGTCTGTAATTACTTTTGACTCTTCAAACAGAACATCTCTATGTATCAGGATGGCTGGATCTCAGCTCTTTGCAGTCACTTTTGAATGAAACATTTTGGAAAAGCCACCCCTGAGTAGTTTATTGTGGTCTTTAGGGAGGAAATGAGTTTCTTGCAAGTAAACTATCTCTGCTTTTTGTTTGGAGATGTATGAAATATTTTACTTTGTTTAATCGGCTGGTTAAGACCATGACAGTTCCAACTCGAAACAACAGTGTTACCTCTATCTACCATTCCTTGCTCTTTTTAAGTGTATGGCATTGTGGGCTCCTTGAAGTGTTGGGTGTGATCACTATTTAGATGAACACACACACACACACACACACACACACACACACACACACACACACACACACACACACACACACACACACACACACACACACACACACACACACGTAACCTCTGAATGTCAAATCAGAATGAAAGGTTAAATGTTTAAAGCATTTTGCTTCACTTAAGTGTTTTCCAATGAGATGATGACCACTGTAAAGCATTGACAACACAGATAAAGGAAAAGATGCATTTCAGTGTGTACGCCTGCCCTGAGGTGTATATAAGTAGCCACTATCAGGTTACAGTGCTTTCCCACTCTTAGGCTATCACACTCCCCCTCAGAGTCCTATTAACAGCCAAGATTACATTACTGCCATGTCCTTGAGCCCAATGTTGGGTGACCCCTGCTGTAATGCTTACACAAGCACCTCTGCCTTCAAAAATGATGGGAACTAACCACCACCACACAGATGTGTGTGTGTGCATGTGTGGCAGGGAATGGAAAAGAATGAGTGTTATTTGCCGCTTTAATCTGATCATAGCACTTTAGTTAGATGTGAGGTGAAACACATAATCTGACCTGACACGACTGTAAAACTCAAATAAAGCCAGCAACAGCACCAAACAGAGGACACTCTTGGGAATAAGGCTGCGTTTAGAAAAAAATAGCACTGTGTTAAAAAAAGACAAGGACTGGATTGATGTGGCTATGTTGCTACAGGTACCAGTGTTATAGGGTAACTTTGGTATTTTTCAACCTGGACTAATGGGGACAAAAATTCCTGGGTTGAGGGATAATGCAGTAACTGGCAGCCACGAAATGAGCTGCGACGGCAAGTGAGCAGCGTCAATGTAACGTTACATTCACTAAAAGTTCTTGTTTTTGCCACTGACAGGCTCAGATTGTTATTATAAGTGACTGACAGCATTATAGAAAGGACCCTAGAGAGAAATAAAACCTTTTTCTTCTTTCTTTTCTTGATCCGGTCTGTTTGTTAATGTGTCCAAGTCCCGCTCAAGGAGAAGTCTCGTTGTGAAATCTGAATATCTGTATACTAAATATGGGTAGTATAGAATTCAGAGACCTCATCCACGTTGTGGAAATCATCTAAATATTCAACTATGACATTGAAAATCTTTTAGTTAACACTAAGCTACGCTTTCTGTCCTCCAACACAACAACCACTCATGTTTCCACCATGGATGTATTCTACTATTCCACCGTTGTCTTCCGGCACCACGTCACCTCACCAGATTTCAGAATGAGACTTCTCCTTGAGCGAGACTCTCTCCATAATGTCAGACACTTACAGTATAATAACAATCAGAGTCTGTCATGGCAAAAACAAGCACTTTTAGTGGACGAAAATGACAGTGCCCGCTTGCCCCAATAACACCATATTGCATCCTGTGAGCAGCTGCCGTCTACAGCGCTCTCCCTCAATACTGGACCAGTCTCAGAAACTGGTGTTGCTATTGGTCAGTTAGACACAAAAGCGTGAGAAAATAGGGTCCAGGTTGAAAAATACTGTTGCCCTTTAAGATGAAATATGAACCATTACATCCAGTTTGTCTCATTCATTTATGAGTTTTAAGGCTTATGAGCTGCCAAAATGCTGTTTCTAATACTGTGAGAAGATTTTCAACTCTGGAAAGTTATCACAGAAAGGTCCTGAAGCCAATTGAGAAGTAGACAGTACAATTACACCAATCACATGATAAAGTATTGTGCACTTGCCAAATATGATCGTCCAGTATAGTATGTGTTGAGTCAGGTTCAAACTACGTTTTCTCTATCAGAACCCCTGAAACAAATTAGAGGGCTGCTTGTTTAGTTGCGGTGCAAGCATTAGTTTGAACCATAGACTGTAACCATAGAGTGTAACCATAGAGTGTAACCATAGACTGTAACCACAGACTGTAACCACAGACTGCAACCAAAGACTGCAACCAAAGACTGCAACCATAGACTGTAACCATAGACTGTAACCACAGACTGTAACCATAGACTGTAACAATAGACTGCAACCACAGACTGTAACCATAGACTGTAACCACAGACTGTAACCACAGGCTGTAACCATAGACTGTAACCACAGACTGTAACCACAGACTGTAATCATAGACTGTAACCATAGACTGTAACCACAGACTGTAACCATAGACTGTAACCATAGACTGCAACCATAGACTGCAACCATAGACTGTAACCACAGACTGTAACCACAGGCTGTAATCATAGACTGTAACCACAGACTGTAACCACAGGCTGTAATCATAGACTGTAACCACAGACTGTAACCATAGACTGTAACCACAGACTGTAACCGTAGACTGTAACCACAGACTGTTACCGTAGACTGTAACCGTAGACTGTCGCCGTAGACTGTAACCATAGACTGTAACCGCAGACTGTAACCGCAGACTGTAACCATAGACTGTCGCCGTAGACTGTAACCATAGACTGTAACCGCAGACTGTAACCGCAGACTGTATCCACAGACTGTAACCATAGACTGTAACCATAGACTGTAACCATAGACTCTAAACATAGATTGTAACCGTAGACTGTAACCGTAGACTGTAACCATAGACTCTAACCATAGACTGTAACCATAGACTGTAACCATAGACTGTAACCATAGACTGTAACCATAGACTGTAACCATAGACTGTAACCATAGACGCGTCTCCACTTCCTCCCACTGTCCAGAAGTGAAGCCAAAATATCACGGATGGCAAAGCTGCCATCTTTCACTTTCAATGTCATTTGGAGCCAGAGTCTGCGCAGTAGTGATCGGGTGATGGAGCCGCAGTATGGAGGACACGAAAGTCACGAGATCACAGCTGTCAATCTTGACGTCTCACCCCCTTTTTATAACATCAAATAACTAATTAAAATCAAGCTTATCAGAAAAATGAGCACTTGAACAAACATCAGCGTGATAAGAACTACCTAAAATGACAGAAACCATCTTTGGAAAAATGTATTTGACGTGTACTTTAAGTTTTTAGTTTGGTCCATGTCCCATCCACTAACATAGATGGGGTTGCCTTCATGACCTATACTGCAGCCGGCCACCAGCGGGCGATCCGGATGTTTTGGCTTCACTTTTGGGGAGCTGTCATGTCGTCCATCTTTATATACTGTACAGTCTATGGTATAAACGCAGTAGGGCTGCACAATATATTGTTTTTTTTAATCATCATTGCGATGTCAACTTAAGTAATAAACACATCGGGAAAGACTGCAATATTGCACTCAAGGACTTTTGGAGTTAGTTGAAAGAGTATCAGTAGAAAACTGTACTTTAAAATGTAACTGTCATTCTTTTTCTATTGGTGCCTTTTGTGTTCGGTTCAATGTTCAATTTGTTCAATAAATGAATGCAACAAGCAATTTGTTGTACTTTACCGTATACTGAAAGCAGAAGAAAGGCAGAACTGAGTGTTTTAAACACCTGTATATTTTAAATTAAACAATGTTAGAGTATATCGTATATTCTCCTTGTATCTTGCAGCCCTAGAACGCAGCCAAATGCCCCATCAGCTGCAATAAAATAATGTTTTTGACCAGCTCACAAATCAGGAATGAAATGAAAACGAGACAAAAAAGCAAGAAAACGAACACTGTGTATAAAAAAGGGAAATCCTGAAAAGCCTCCTAAACCAACCAGCCACTGACATTTAACAAGCTGTACTTTTCTAGGGTGACTAATAATCTCACTGAATGGCATAACAAGCTGTAGCATCCTTTTCAAAAGAAGGTACTAGTTGTTTCAGTGAGTTATTGTCTCTTTCACACTTCATTTGACTGGTTTACTGGAAGTTGCTACTATTTATCCTTGAATTTATGTGGTTGCCTTTCAGTGAGAATAATCTTTATTCTAACGCAAATAATTGCCCTGGAACTTACTCTATTTCCTCATGATTCAATTTAAGAAAGAAACCTAAGTAGTGAGAGATGAAAGGGGATGGGGGGGGGGGGCAGAGAAGCAAAGTGCTGGTGTAGGGATTGAACTCCAGTCTCTGGGGTTACACTTTGTGGATGGGAGTCAGTGATGCATCTTTTCCCTGCCAACAGTCAACATTAATCCCCACCAAGACCCCTACAAGACCTAATCATTTTCCCTAATCCTGGTGTCATTTCTGATCTGTCAAAAGCACGAGTCTCCCATAATACCTCATCACCTCAGGTTCTCCGAACAAATGAATGTCAATAACACATCTCAAATAGTGACAGTTTACCGTTCTTAGCGGTTATTGCAACAATTGAATTACGGCAAAGGCAGCCAACCTGATCCCCAAATATGATGAGGAAAACACATCATATTTGATCTCATTTGATTGTACTGATTGGCTCTGTCATACGTCCAAGTGCGGAATGTAAAATTAAAGGTAATTGAATTCCAGGGTCTGCTGTCGTTGTGGGCAAAGATGCTCCAGGCAATATTCACTCCTACCACCAAGCTTTACAAGGACCTTCAGGCAACCATCAGTCATAGAGTGAGAAGTTATCATGCCTACAGTTTGGTTTCTTTAGACCAAACCTCATTAGAAAAGTTTACGTTGCAGCATTTTTGCATTTGATGTCTGTACACACACTGCCCTAAATACAAGCAAATCTGGGTTTGTAGCATAGAAATAACATGGGTAGAATGAACACACAAGGTGTCACATACAGGAGGCTAGCATGCACAGGTGTTGTTCATGAGGGGGTTTTCTTATTTCTTTCTTATTTCTCATATGCATAACTTTAATGTAGAGCTGCAACGATTTATCGCTTAGTTGTCAACTAATAAATTAATCACCAACTATTGTGATAATACATTAATCGGTTTGAGAATTTTTTTACGAAAATAAAGTAAAAAATTCCAGCTTCTTAAATGGGAATTTTCTGGTTTCTTTCCTCCTCTATGACATTAATATCTTTGAGTTGTGGACAAAACAAGACATTTGAGGACGTCATCTTGGGTGTTAGGAAACACTGATCAACATTTTTCACCATTTTCTGACATTTTATAGACCAAACCAGTAATCGATTAATCGAGAAAATAATCGACAGATTAATCAACAATAAAAATAATCGTTAGTTGCAGCCCTACTTTAATGTGTCCGAAGAAAAACATTTAAGTGCGTTTTCGCAATTCCAGTTTGACTCATGACAGGATGCTCAATGTAGAAAACACAGGGAGATACTGAACCGACTATGGGTCCACTAATGCAGGCTGTTTTCATACACCGTTCATAGCTATACCTACGAAAAGTAATGCACTGTAATTCATATATAGTTCACCTAATAAATTCGTCGTGAACCAGGAAGTATAAAGAGCAACAAACGGTGTGTAGGGAGGAGGTTGTGGATGACTGGGTAAAAAAAACACCAGACTTTCACCAGGAGACCGCTGTTCATATCCTGAGTGAAACCAGAAGTCAACGTTGATTTGTTTGTCACGTAACTTCCATACTTAAGTAACACCACTTCTGTAATTATTATAACCCAAACCACCATCTTTTCCTAAACCTAACCAAATCGTTTTGTTGCCTAAACCTAACCAAGTTATTTCCTGTGAAGACTGAAGTTTATTTTGAAGACTGTATGCATGTAGTGAGCGGAAATTGACACATGTTGCAGGACATCCGTAGGAAAACGCACGAATAATAAGGAATAACTTCTCGTAAGATATCATATGAACCATTGTATGAGGATACGTTGACTCATAGTCAGATGAAATAATGGTGCATTCTGCCTCTCATCAAGGCAGCACATTCATGTAATTAACTGGCATAAGATGAGTTGGTTATAGTATAGATACAAAAAAAACAAGCTGCAACCATTTACGCACATGCATCCACACACACACATAACCATGCCAAATGTCAGCCTCCTAGGGGGAAAACTGTGGCCACCAAAGGGTGTGGAAATGTTTGTGGACCGACCGACCCACTGACACAGCGAACTATAGAGCTGCTGGTCGCAGCTGAGAAGTTAAAGGGACTGTTTGTAACTTCTTACACGTATAAATCAATCCGGGTCGGTGTCCCATGCGCGCTCGCGTGTGGCTACTCTGTTCAGACTCCAAGAACCAAAACCGCAAAGTTGTATCTAGTGAAGCCCGTCTGTTAAACAGTGTTGGCCGCGGTCGGAGGACGCGGGGGAGACCGTATCTTTGGTCTCCAGGGCCGGAGTCTCTGCTGTACTCTGCTACTCTGCCTGCCTTCACTCACACACCGCGCTCGTTCTCGCTCTTTCGCTCCACCTCACGTGCATGCGTGCACACTACACACTGCAGAAGAGTTAGTTGTAGCTCTGAGAATATCTAGTGAATGTACAGTGGACGTTTGTGCAGAAATAACTGCTGCAGCTCCTCCAGACCAACAGAGGTTTTCCATGTCTTGTGAAGTGACGGGGCTCCGCAGAGAGAAACGTTATCGTCTCCGACCAAAACTCCGGTGTCTCCACTGTTCCCTCCGGCCGCGGTCGGGAGGCTGAGGCACGAAAAGCCAACACTAGGATCAGCATTGATTCATGGAGAGACCTTCGTCTGGTCAGCTAACATTACTGCCAAGCAGCTGAAATATAGAGTGATATTGTGCTTTTAGCTGACGTGTGTCGCCTCACTGTTTTGAGCGATACTCGTTCATGTCTATGTAGAGCGAGCACAAGTCCGAGCAACAGGACGCTAACTTTCGTTGACTTAACGGCCACAGGTGTCGCTGTTAACAAGACATTTCTGATTCTTACAAACACTCCCTTTAAGTAGGTGGCAGTTCAAGGAAGTACGGCACTTATAACCCATCTACAAAACTCCAGTGGTCTCACCAGCAGCTACTTTATTGGACAGACTGCTCCTGTCACCCTGCCAGTTCAGTTATTCTGGCAGTAGAGAATAGTAGCAGATAATAGGATTCAAGTTCTTGTAACAGTTGGAAAGCATGATGGATTTTATCTTCTTCTTTGGTGTTCATGCCACAACTGAGAACGAGGACAAGTTCAGACTTGGATGGGATGTCAACATCCATCCCTTTATACCCATTAATCAATGCATTTTCTTGTAATTGTTTGTAATTGTGTTCTCATTCCTCTCCAAAGAAACAGCAGTTTTCTTGGCAGAAGACATAGACCTGTGTTTCAAGGCATTCCTGATGATTTGTTTTTTTGGGCCCCACCCGATTTTATTCCCCACTGAAAAGAGTAGTCATTGAATCACTCCACAATCAACAAAACTCGCAGCTCACGTGTTGCATCACGCCTGACGCACAACTCTCTAGGATATGTAGCATCATAATTAGCCTAAATTAGGCTTTCACCGGTTGACTCTATGGATCCAGTATCAAGCAAGAGAAACGCTGGCATTCAAACCATCCTTAATGTTTTGATAGCTAATCAAAGATCAGTGCTCTACACAGCCTTGCAGTAATAATTCAAGAGCACACTTCATTATATTGTCATTGACCGGCAACAAATAGATTCCACAAACACTGATTAATTGTCCTTGTATAAATCAAAAGCTTTTGAGGTCTGTGTTCCCCCTTGATCTCCCCATGCTCAGCACATCTTGGAGAGGGCTGAGGAGAACCAGGTGCGGGTGATCAAGTGTCCTTTTCTGGGTCCTTGATTCCAGGCAGGAGGCCACAGTCTGGGCTCAGCAGCTGTGTATACACCGAACCTGGATCAATAACAGCAGAGAGGCTGTATTGATTATGTGTGTAAGTGATACTAGAATGGGGGTTGTTTGGGAAGAGGAGGAGGGGGGGTGATGGGAGGTTGGTAGCCTGGAACAGGGATACAGCCTCGTGGTGACCCTGGTGAGCTGATGTGTGTTGCTACATGGCTTCCCTATTGCCCTGGTCTGTCATAGAGGGCAGGATGTCTAAAATGTGTGCACAGAGATGTCGTATTATCTAATAGAGGTTGACCCCTGAATTCCAAGGTTTCCCATATGTGTCCTGGTCTGCCCCTTGCTACAGACCTGCCTCACTTCACCTCAAACAAGACCTTCGACTAATTAGCAACACAAGCTACACTCTCACTCAGACAGTTTTGACATTGTGGATTATCTGGACTGTGAGTGAGGGACTGAGTTTTTATTGATTGTGAGCTCATCACGATGCAACACTGAGGCCTAAATAAAGAAGTGTCCTGTGTCTCATACATCAAGCTGAAGATCAATGCCAGGATGATCCATGAATAGTCCGCATCAAGGATCATCTTACAGAATCTGAACCTGTGTGGGGGTGGATTCTCCCAACATGTCACCCTCTCCTGCTCTCTCTCAACTGGTTCAGTCTGGCAATCAATTTTTAATTTAGTTTGCCATTTACATACAAATATGATCAAAGATATTCTAACATTTCACTTGACATTTAAAGTAATTACATTTTCAGAAATCCACCTGTTTTTGCAGCCAGTAGTCAAACTACTGTAACTACTGTATTACAACCAGCTCCAATAAGGGTCCGAAGTTAACACCCGCTAAACGCCAAACGCCAAACGCGGGTAGATTTTCCGTTTGTCGAGTACATCTCAGAAGGCTATCCGCCACACTGGCAAGTATACGTTTGTACCAAAATAGTCATGTAATAAAAATGCCAAGTGCCATGCCAAGCTCCTGTGTCTTGCCCGCTACCTGATTAAAGTGAAGGGGGTTAGCCCCGAAGCTTGCCACAACAACGGCCCAGGTGGGCTGACCTTTAAAGTGGACCAGCTATTCTCATTTTAGTGACAAGCCACTCCTCTGAGTTTTGCTCAGCGTTTTTTTTTTCTTCTTTTTTTTTTTACACAAATACCGTCATGTACCGTATAGTAGCTTATACCCAGTGAAATTTCAGGAAGGTATGAAAAAATAGATACCGCCCAAGCCTAGTATTCAGGCTTGACTTGATAAACCGTCAATATATTTAGATTATTTTTGCTCTGGCCTCTTCTCTAAGTTTGTATTCAACATAATACCTTATTATTTCAATGAAATCTACTGAAACAAATGTATATGTGACACAAAAAGGCAATTTATTATTTTGGCTGGTAAAAACTATGCTTGGCCGGTGGATTTTGGATCTACCAGTCCCCTTGGCCGGTGAGTCAAAAAGTTAATTTAGGACCCTGGCTCCGATCTCTTTAAAAATTCTTTCCAACAATTTTCCTTTTAGCTTCTTGGTGTTCATTATAAATTGGATGTGGGGATATTTAGGTAGTGTTTAAGTGTTTCAACCCAGGTGGCAAACTAGGATTTGGCTAGATTCTCCATCTCTTTGCTGCAGTTTGTACTTACATAATAATTTCAGAAAATACATGAAATCATTAAAAGATCGTTATTATTGAATCCATTGCACTTTATATTTGAAAACCAGATATTAAAAACGTAATGCTTGATTATTAGGGTTGGCTGATGAATTAATTGGATAGTTCTTTCTCATTAGCATTCAGTGCATCAAGCTCGACGCCAATAACTGACCCTAAAAGCACAATTTGTTCACCATCTATACTGGAAAAACAAAGTTCGGAAACTTGTGTTTGGTCGATTATTTCTCTGTTGTTACAATGCTAATTGGCATTGTATTTTACATCGTTGGAAAGCCTGTTTATTTACCTTCGCAATGATGTCCAACTTGTAAGGATCATGCATTTGTGGGATGAGCAGCACAGCTGATTATGTGGGTAGCGCCCAAGAAAAATTTGCCAAAAAGCTCTGCCAATGGTAAACAGTGTATTGTCATAAGGCTACCAGGAAGCCTGCAATGACTGCCCTTCACCGTCAGGCCCATTTGCGCTGGTGTCGACAACACAGACAATGGAACCTGAACATGTGGGGGAATGTCATGTTCAGTGATGAGTCCAGGTTCT